>AYEL01082283.1:0-19960 GCA_000484575.1 Olivierus martensii | reverse complement strand
CTTTGAATTGCTTTACAAGAGAATTTTTTTTACTAATTAATTAATAAATTAATTTAATTTCAATCTGTAATATGACACTTATATAATTAAAGACTTAAAAAAAATAATTTTCCTAGAGAATCAATGTTATTGACTATGTTATTATTTGCACTCTTCAGTTTCAAAATGAGATTATTTCTTAAATCAATTCTGAATGATACATAACCAAGCCCTCTTATTTGAAAACAAAATAATGAATACATTAAATTTAATGATAGTTTCATAATCTTAAATTTTAACACACAAAATAATAAGGATTTTAATTTAAGATTGTGCTAAAGTATTATCTCCCAAAAAAAAAAAAAAAAAAAAACCCAAAAAAAAAAAAAAAAATATAGAACTAAGTTCTTACCTATTTTATATCGTAACGTAAATTTTTATTCTTTAAAAATATATACTTTATCTAGTGCCCATTTTCAATAGAGCCCATTCTCATCAATATTAAAAATCTGTTGAAAAGTGTGGCTACCCTCCTTAATAATCAAATAAGTTTTAGATACTCTTGACCAGAGGTAGTTTTCTCCACTGACAGCTTTATTATTTATTTTAATATTATACAATTCTTATTACTTTTTAAAATTTTCAAATCAACTTTTGTTGGTTGCTATTGATTCTTTTAGCATTTTCAGCAACTTGTTGCTTTAGCATGATATCAACATAATATGCCGAGTTCCATCTTCAATCTAATACATACAGTTAATACAAATTTTTCTATATTTTCTGTTGCATCACTTCTGTTGTAAGATAACTTATCAATATTTAGAAAAACAGCTGGTTGAGATTACATTTTTATTTTGTCTCTTTTATGTATTATTCCTTTTATAGTGGTAATAAGTCCCATTACACATGTAATGCTACTTATGTTTTGATGCTCAAAATTCGTCAGAAATTTTAATTTAATATTCACATAAATTTACATTTATCTTTGCTATTATTCATCTGAAAATGCTTTATTTCCTAACATTTGGATTATTATTATTATTATAAACATTCTGCCACTTATAAAAGAAATAACTGAGCAGTACAGCACTAGGCAGAAAGATATCTTTATTTCACAAAGAAATGTTTTTGACCACTGTCAACTGGCATGATGTAGACCAGTTGACAGTGGTCGAAAATATTTCTTTGTGAAATAAAGATTTCTTTTTGCCTAGTGTTGGACTGCTCAGTATTTCTATTAATAAAAATTTTATAATAAGATAAATCACATAGACAAAGAATGTATTACTTGCTAAATACATTATGAATTTGAAAATTTTCCCTAAATGCACTTCTAAATGAAGTTTAAATATAGATTGCTGTACTTTACTATATTTATATTATGATGATGATGATTGTAGGAAAGGGGGACTTTCAATCAGTGATCTATTGTGCACCCTTTAACAAGATTGTCCCATAAAAAGTCCTTTCTTACATATGACTGTACATTATAAATAAAATATTTTTAGATAAATTAACAAAAGTTCTTATATAAAATTGAAGGATTAAAAAATATTTTCAATTTTTAATATATATATATATGAAATAAAATTCTGCAGAAAAATGGATTTTCTAATGTATAGAATATTTTTTGTTGTTGTTGTTCAATCGTTCTTACTTTACTTGTCACTATACTTTTAGACGCATCGTGTAGGTACGACAATAATGGCTTAATAAATAAATCAAAACGAGATAAAATAATAGAAGAAAAAATAGCAGAATAGTAATAAATAAAAAATAAATGAGAAACGATAAAATAGCATAACCATGATATTTTATACATTTCATTTATTTAGTCATTTCTCTACTTTTTTTCTCTCCCTTCTTTTTCCTCTCTAGGCAGTACTCTGTCATTTACTTATTTTACCTTTAATGTGCTTACATGTCTTTTTTAACGATTTCTATATTCTATTATTTCATTTATTCTTTATTATTTTATGTATTTTTTATTTCTTCGCTTCTATTATTTTTTTTTCTCTTATCTTTTATCAAGTTTTTCTTTGTAATCTACTCCATTACTTTCTATTCACCTTCTAATCAAATTCAACACTTCATTACCGTCTCTTTTTTTTCCCCTCAATTTTTTTTATTAAATTTTATGTGGAATAAATTTCACTTTATTTCGTAAAAATTTTAAGAAAAAAATTAAATTTCCACTTATTTAATCATTAATAATTACAACTTGAAAGAAAATTTTCTTTCTGTCTCTTCTTTTTTTCTCTCCTCCTCTTTCTTGCCTAACTACATATTTATTTTGTTTCTAAATTTGCATTTGTTAAAACAAATCCTTTATTAACTTTAAAAGTTCCGAACTATAAAATGAAAAAAAAAAAAATTAAATATTACGCAGTTACTCTAATAATTAATTAAATTTTTATCTAAAATTTATGTTTTGATATCAAACGAAATGTTTGATTTCTACTGCAGATCTCAAACATCATTTTCTGAACTAACTTCTGAAAAAAATTGTTTTTTTTTTCCCTGCTTTCTTTGTCTTTCTACGATTTTTTTAAAGAATTTCGAAGAGATAAAAATAAAACGATATCAGTAGAGATGATATCACAGGATTCAAACATTAATAAGATTTTTTTTTTCTTCCAATCTTCAAGGATTAGCAAAAGAGTTATTAATGTTTGCATCAGTTTCTTTACAAAAATATTAATTCAGTAATTCAAATAAAATCATTTAAATGTTTTTCTTGAATAAATTAATTAACATTTTCTAAATAATGTTCATAATTTTCTAAATATTGTTATCCAATACTTAAAAATATACATTTAATAATATGGATTTTCGAATTTTCGCATGTTGAACTGATCTTTAACAACTTTATTAAAAACAATCTATGATATTTTCTTAAATTCTTCTTAAAACTATAAAAATATAATCTTAATATTTGTATGAATACCACTAATGTAAAATTTAAATTTTGTTAATATTCTTTGCTCAAATATTTGAGCTTTTAAAATTTTCCTACATATTTTTCCTGAAATTATATAAATATTAATAAATTTATCTAATAAAAATTTCAGTTTAAAATGGGTAAATTTAGGAATTTATTATATGAATGTATGAATAGTTTTCCAAATGAATTATGATAAAATAAATCTTTTCTCAGCTTTGAACTGCAACAAGAACTAATCTATATGTACGAAGAATAATGTTGACTGGCTGATTCAGACGTAGCACAATGTTTACCATCTTTGAAAGGAAAGGTATTCTGGATTTAAATGGTTCTCCCTGACTTCCTTTTCTATAGTAACCCTTCCCCCAAGGGCTTCCTTTTTATATAGATAAGTCATTTCTATCTCTCCCAAAGAACCTTTTCTGTAATTTCATAAAGAAAAGCTTTCATAGAGGTGTCTTTTTTTTAAGCGTCTCCATCCGGATTTTCTTTATAAAGAAATCTTTCTTTTATATGAATTTTTTCTTAAAAGAGAACCTTAATTGAGGCCATTCCATTCAAAAGTGACTATTCCCTCAGTTTCTGGATTGGGTCTATATTCTTCAAGCAGGAATTCTTCATAATAGAGAACCCCTTCATTTTTTTTTTCTTCTTAGGAAGGGATTATTGCCCATTTTTCTACGGTTTTATTTAATAAAAACAAATTTCATTGATAGCAGACTTTATAAAATGAGGTTTTAGATGAAAACTTTTATACATAAGTTTTCATAGTAATATTAGAATTGTTATGAATTCTAATTTTTTTTTTTAATTTAAATTATAAAATTTTAGAAAACAACAAAACATTTTTTTCCACATATCTAGGTTGAAATTCGTGAACAAATTTTTATTTTAGTTGAAAGAACTTAAGGAACCTTTAAGATATTTCTTTAAAAAAAATTTCCCGGAAAATGCCTCTCTTTTCTAGGAATTATCAATAAATCCAGGCAGAAAATGCTGATTTTTTAGGTATTTATAAAAATTTAAATTATATATTTGTAAGTTTTGACATATACATCATTTACACGACAAAAACATTAACATGTTAGTAACTTTCTAATATTTTATCATCTGGAAATTAATGATTATGCGAACAATTTATTTATTTTTTCACAAAATATTCACACTTTATATAATTCTTATTTGTCAAATTTTAATGATTTGAAGACAAAGAATTACTTTTCACTTCACTAAATTATTTTTCTTCAATGTATTTTTTGAATACAGTATTGAAAAGGAGTCTTATATATATCTAAGTAGAAAAATTGTATTTGCATAAAAAATATGTTTACTGGGAAGAAAGATCTATGATATAAATATACAATTAAAATAGAAAAAAAAATTAAATTATGCATAACGTCAACTGATGAATATATGCATGCCAGACAGAAAGAATAGTCTATTCTTCTCTATAAGATGTAGCGGTAAGACCGTTGCACGAAAGAAAGCAACTAAAGAAAATAACTCAAGATTCTTCTAGTTGAAGCATTGAAATAGAGGCTCTGCAATGAAAACATTTTAACTGATGTTTTCATTGCAGACTCTCTCTATCTCAATGCTTCAAATAAATATACCCTGGGAACTTTTACTTTAAAAAGTTGTTCTTCTGAAAAAAGTCATGGAGTCTGAAAGAAATTCGTGATTCTGAAGAAAGTCATCTATATCAGTGGCTTTTAACCTGTGATCGGAAAATCCTTGGGGTCTGCAACTATTTAGGAAATTAAATAATTTTTTTTTTCTAGCAGAATTACACTTAAAATATATGATGTTTGACTTTAGAATTCAATTGATAGAATTAAAAATAAATATAAAAAAATCTAATCATTGAGATGCAACTTCAATCATCTCATTCAAATTTAAAATTCCGATATCTGTATATTTTTCATTTGTGAATTAAATAAAATATTTTATTATTTGTGTATTTATATAGTTTTTGTGAATACTGTTGAAGTTTATATCGTAGGAATGGCTTAAGATCTTATATTCTTAAAGCTCTGAGACTTTCAAATAATAATTTACTGGGAATCAAGGAAGTCAAAAGATTAAGAACAACTGTTTTATGCATTATAAAGAAAATATAAAGAGAAATTTATAAAGTAATGCCCTTGCTATGCAGCTATGTTTATAGTTTATCTCTCACGATAAATCAATTAATCAAATATATTTATTTGCAGTAGATTCTTAGTATTTTGAATGATCCTATATAAAGATCAATGTACAAAATAAAGTGTTTACTATGCAACTATGCTTACAGCTTCTTTCTCATGATAAATCAATTAAATATATTTATTTACAGTAGACTCTTAGTATTTCGAATGAGAATCTCTACTGATCATATATAACGCTCTTGATACCAAGAATTATATACTCTGTTCGTATACAAAACTGATGTTGATTCCAGATGCTTTAAATCAACTTATTTATGTTTTGTTCATTCAATTTAATGGATTATTTTATTGATTATATGTTCGAATATGCAATATAGAATTTCACGATTTTTATTCCTTACTGGGAAATATAAAAATGAATTTCTTATGGTTGTGTTTAACAAATTTAGATTCTCGATGATGTTTAATATTAGTTTTTATCATTAAAATGAAGAAATAATTTTATTTTAATTTCTAAGAAGCATAGACTGATTTTAACACAGATGATCGATATAATAAACTTAATGAAGTAAAATTTTAGCTTTTTAAATTGTTTAAATAATAATAAATTATTTATTTTTTTAATTTAAAATATAAAAAATTTATATAATAAAAATTTTTAAAAAAAATTTTTTAAAAAAAAAAATAATAAATAAAATAATTTTAAAATAATAAATAAAAAATATACACATTTAACTGCTAATTAATAAAAAATATTTAAAAGAGCAAATAAAAATAAATATTTTCTGTTTTTTTTTTTTAACTGATTTAAAAGAAAAATTTAAATTTATTTAAATAAACCTAAAAATAATTTTTTTTTTAAAACATAAAATCAAAATTAAAAATACTATTATTCATTCTTATTTTTTTTTCATTTATTACACAAGTGATAAATGTCACCAATGAAATATTCGATTATTCATGTTTTTAGATTATTATTTTTTCTTCCCAGCCCTTTTTTTTACTTTTATTAAGGAAGAGAAAAAAAAAAAGATCAAAACAAAAATTTTGATCTTAAAACAATTTATTTTTCTATAAATACATCGCAACTTCGCAAAATTAATTTACGAACTTTATTTTATATATTTTTTCGTCCCGATAAATTTAGATGAAAGGAGATTGACATAAAGTAAATCTTCTCAAACATTATTTTTTCTTTCATACCATAAAGAGAATACAATGTCTTTTTATTCTACTGACACTGCGATCTATTTTTTAAGCAATAAAAAAAAATGCTATTTCCTATATAACTTTTATAGAGAATTTTAAAAGGAAAAATAAAATTTGAAAGAAGAGCATTGCGAAAACTTTAATCAATTAATAAATATTTTAAAAAAATTAAGAAAACTTACTTTTTTAAAAATATTTTTCCATGCATTATATAAATTTATGTATTTTTTATGCATTTATTAAAACTGTTAGGTGTTATAGCAATATATTATATTGATATCTACTAAAAATGCAATTTTATATTCAATAATGACATATGTTCATAGAAAGAATTAATTATCTGCAAAGATATTTATTTTTTTTTTTAATAATTCTCAAAATTATTAAGATGGCAACAATGTATAATTTTTATATATAAAATTAGTGTTCACTAAAAATTATTTTACGTTCTGCCATCTGTCGGTAATTTATCTGACTAATCTTAAAAATTTGTTCGCCATTATTTTCCACTTTTCTCAAACTGAGACGATCTAAAAATCGCAATTTGTGCAACAAAATAATTTTTGCATAATACATAAAAGTTCAACTTATAAAAAATGTGAATAATTCATAATTATTACAAAATTTATTTTCCAATAATTAATTTTTGATAAATTCGATGGCATAGTCGGCAAAATTATCTCGAAATCTCTCATATTTTCTTAATTTGCGTTTGATTAATTTATGCTATTATTATTATTATTATTTTTAACAATTTATTTTCTTAAAAAAAAAATTATTTTAGAATAAATTTCATGTAAAATATTATTATTTATATTTAACAATTTGAAAATAAGCCCGAATTTCGTTTGCCTTATCTATTTTAATGCCGCATCCTTATCTGCGGTATTTAGAGGAGAATAGTCATATTACTCTACATTAATGAGGTAATTCTTGTCATTATAAATTAAACCAGAATAAATTAACATTAGAAAGACTTGGCAGTAAACGAGTGCTATTGTCATATATATTATATTCATAACATAAAGTCTCATCATTTATTGACGTACGAGTTCCATAAAGATTACTTCCGTAAGAAATTCTGGCATAACAATATAATTAATTGACATTTATGACTATTTTAAAATATATATAAAAATACGATTTTTACGGAATTTAATTAAAATTAATAATTATTATTTTTTTAAAGCTGTAGATAATTTAAATAGACGAGGAATTAAATATGATTAAAATATTTAATTTTTACTGTTATATTCCAAAGTACGTGTCAGAAATGTATATATATTTGGCATGTAATTTATAATAATATTAAAAATAATTTTTGAAAATATAAATCATTCATTTAATACACAATGAAAACTTCTAAAGAGTAGTTCTCCAGAGAACAATTCTCTTCCTTCTCTTCCATTAATATCAATTGATCCATAACATTGATCTTTATCTATTTATAATGCTGTCAACAACAGATATTATATAAAAGTCATTATTAACAATTTATGTATTGATTATAAATTATTTTTTCAACAACTGTATTCTTCTATAGTTTGTTATACTCATATAATATTAACAAAGGAAAAATATAAGAGAAGAAATTATATATTAAATTTTTAAAAGATTAAATAGATTGTCTTATAAATTTAATATTTTAAGTATAATCTACAGAAATGTTCTCATAAATTATTATTATTATTTTTAGAATATGTTTTGTATTGTTAGTTGTCTCAAAAATATAGAATTTTTCCAAGTTTGTCTATAATATATAAATGAATGACAAGGTTGATTAAAGTAATAAAGATTGATTTTAAATTAAAATTAGTTACTTAGGAAGATATCCGATTTTTTTTTTTTGTTATGGCCAATAAAAAAACTTAAGCCGGTATTTTATGGAGTAACTATAAGTGCGGGATTATATAAAAATTCACTCAGGAGACATAAATTTATGCCTATAATAATGCATTCCACTGGTAAACACCTCTTAACGCAAATCTGCTGCTTGAAAGGACACTCGAAACTGTTTTCTCACAGGAAAATAGATTTCAGTGCCGGATTATGCAAATTCATAAATTGCTACCTTCTTAGGCAAATTGAATCATCTTACCTAAATAATTCTAGAAGTGAAGAAAACTCGTTGATTATTCCAATTTCAATAGCGATGATTGCGTAAAAATGCATATTATAAAAAAAAGAAAAAAAAAATATATATATGCAATTTTTCTTCGATGGTTATTTGTCGATATAGACCATATTTTATGATTATGACCTTTCTCTTTTATGATATTTTTCCTTTTTTTTAAGTGCGTCATAGAGAATCACTTTTTTTTAAAGTCGTTCAAAATGGCAATGATATGATGAAACAAACGTGTAATTACATCCCTGTAGGAATTTATTTACACGTATAAAAGGTTTTGATCGATTTATTGCTTGTAGCATATAAATATTGCTAATATTTTTTCTAGTTTTTGTATATTATATACTGTATATATTTGCAGCCCCAAAAAATATCACTTGCGAAAGAATCAATTTATGATACTCGCACCGATAAAATAACTCGTAGAAATTAATTTTGCGTTAAGATATCTTGATAAAATTCTCAATTATTCTGTCTAATAGCAGCAAGATATAGTTATCTATAAATTGCTTTCATACTTAGTTCCTTTCTGCATAAATGGAAGTCTTGGAATGTTTAACTGCATCCAAAACAGATAGCAGTTAACATTCCGATATCTTTACTCTGCTCAGGAAAAAAAAAAAAAACATACACAATTCCAAGTAATGGAAGAAAAATGATGAATTTTAAACCATTAATAATTTCCAATAAAGAAAGAAAATGCCATTTACACTAATTTTAAATATCTGGCGAAAATTAACTCGCTTTTAATGAATGTTTAATAAACGCAAGGAAGCATGTTG
Source organism: Olivierus martensii (assembly GCA_000484575.1). NCBI lineage: Eukaryota > Metazoa > Arthropoda > Arachnida > Scorpiones > Buthidae > Olivierus > Olivierus martensii. The sequence goes on along the minus strand of AYEL01082283.1, from coordinate 10,771 downwards.
AAAAATAATAACTTTAATAATCCTTCCTTTTAATGAAAAACATCTATTATTCTCTTAATTTCTTATCGAATCTAACGAGCTTAATCGAAGAGGAATGAGGGAAAAAAAAGGACACGATTGTTTCATGACCTTTTTTTTCTGCTTTAATTTTCTACCGTGCAAATAATAGCAATAGTTCTACGTCACTAATTGCTGTTTGTCCATTTTAAATTCTATTTTTTCTTCTTCTTTCTCTTGTTTCATTTTTTAATGATTCTTTTTAAACGAACGAACAAAAAAAAAAAAGACATAACAAACACAAATAACCGAGTTTGACTTTTCGCTTTACTTCATCATTGCTTTCTCCAAATAGAAAATTAAGATTTATGATAATTAAAAAACAAAAAGGGGGGATAAAATTGCATTTTTAATAAATTTGTCTTATTTAATTAGTTCAATTTTCTGTTCGAATTTCAAAAATTAATTTTATGAAATGTAATGAGATATTTTGGGATTTTTAACGACAGACTAATTGATTGAGAATCTATACATTCTGATGTTTTAAAATACAAAATTGATATCTTAATTATCTCAGAAGTTACGAACCTGAAGGGGAAATCTTCAAATAATGAATTCAAAGAGCAATATCAAATTAAATTTGAATTGTAATAAACAATATTTCGGTAATTATATTTTTAAAATAAGTCGTTGATTAAAAATTTTATAATATGATAAGTAATAAGTAATTAAAACAAGTTAATGTAACTTCATCGTGAAGAAAATTATGTTAAAAAAAAAATTTCAAAATAATTTATTTTAATAATTTATAGTAAGAGAAATTGTACAGTTTGTCATCTTCTCAGTTAATTTATATATTTTTCAATGAGTTGTCTATGAACATAGATTGTCTGCCAGAAATGCCTGGGAGTATAAGGCAGTTTTGTTTATAATTTATAGTTTTAGACAAAAAATAAATTCACTTATGTTTGTCTAACCTAACAACTAAATTAAACCAAACTTTAGACTTAATTACTCTTAAAGATTTAAATATCAGACGTTTAAATCTTTAATAGAAATTAAATAGGATATAAATCTAATTTTTAAACTAAAAATAAAAAAAATTAAATACAGAGATAATTATAAAGAAATCTGTATCAAAAAAAAAAAAACAACTTACCATTGCATCCTGGAATTCTTCTTTCTCTAAAATAACAAATATTGTTTTATTTATAAAATATTTTTGCATAGATTTATATAGATTAGTTTTGATATCTAAGATGTTAAATTATTAAACATTTATGGTAATTTAGATTAACAAAACTTTGCATAAATATGCATCATATGAGATTAAATTACAGAAATAACATACAAGCATAACAGACTATGTCTTACAAAGTTGTTGATGCTGATAAAAAATTTTTTTCAATAAAAACTTAAAATTAGTGATGATAAATTAAGATTTAAAAATGATACCTCATCTAAAAAAAGACTATAAAAATTACAATTTAATAGTGATGAGTGATATTTGTAAAAATTTAAAATATTTTCTGCTAACCTGTGATCATTTATCTCACTTCTGTTTCTTTACACAGTCCTTCATATGGCGATTTGGGATTTATCAAGTTTTTCCATTTTTAATATACATTATTAATTTTCTAATTAAATATAATTAAGAAGAAATTTCTTAATTACATTGCTGATAAGTTTATTACTAAATTATGAACTTTATTAATTGAGAAATATATTAAACTAAATTGTGTACTATATCATATCATATAATAAAGAACAATTACTCTAAAGATAATTACATTTTGAAAAAAAAAAATGTTCCTAATTATAATAAAGAAATTAAAAAATAAAAATTGTCTATTTTTGAATTTCCTAAAATAATAGAATTTATTTTATTTTATTACTTTACTTATGTAAGTATGATGAGATGAATAAAATTGTAAAAGGTTATAAAGAATTTCGAATTATCATAACTTAATCTATTATAATATTGAAATTAAAAATAAAAATAATTTATAAATTCAAATTGTTTAAAAGATATTGATCATTTCATTTAAAATATTATAATTTTTAAGATTAAATCAGTCTATAATTGGCTATAAATTATTCAAATCACAGAAAGTTTTCTAATAAAATAAATCTGAAATGTATTCTAGCAAAAATGGAACAACACAGAATAAGAAAAGTATTAAGTTTAAGAATAAGAAAATAAATGAAAGCAAAAAGTAAAGAAATTAGATCAAATATATTATTCAAATAATAAATAATCATATTAAAAGAGAGTTAGTTAAAAAGTATAAGAACTCTTAATATGATTTGTTAAAGATTGATGACAAAAAATTGAAGATATCTTACTAATATCACGCTAGAGAACTATGATTAGTAAGCATATTATTAGACTGAGATATGCCTGAAATTTATATGATTAAAGAATTAAAGATACATACTTTTTATGAATTACTGGACTTGAATTCAATTTATATCATATCACAATTATAGACTTTAAAATTAATTAATTAATTTTTAAGTTTCAAAGTTAAATTTTTTTAGAATTTTTTATAAGAAAACTTTCCATTATCATCAGTTTAATTCAAACTCATTTTTTTTAATCTTTCTGTTGGAAAAAAGTGTGCATCTTTGGGTAGCTTTCTTGCAAATCACGTATAACTGCAGTGAAGCCACAGCAAAGGTGCATCACATTTTAGTATAAAATATGATGCATTGTTTGATATTATTCAATTCTTTTTCATTCTGACTCTTTCTGTGTTTTTATTGTTAATGGTGCATATCGAAACTCTATTTGAACGTATTAAATAAAAAACTAAATTAGTAATCACTAATTTTTGATTTATAAGTGAAAAAATTGTAACAGAGGATAAATAAATAAAAATAAAATTACATTTCACGTACATTCATCTAATATGCACAAAATTATTAGGATAAGCTTATAACTAATAATGAAAATTTTAAATTTGCCGTTTTTTATGACTTAACAAATTATGATTTATGCACTGTTGTTTCATCTTGAAAAAAAATAAATTATGCTGTTGATTATGTAATAATTATTATTATTTAAAATAATTTTTTTATTAATGCCTAAAGTTTATCGTAAAAAGTGAATTGTGAAGTGACATTTTGTTTTCTTTTTTTATTTCAAACAAAACAAAGAACAAAACATCAGATTATTAGGATATGATTTAGAGATTAAGAATTATGAAAACTTAAATATTATTATTTTTTTATTGTGAAGTGACATTTTGTTTTCTTTTTTTATTTCAAACAAAACAAAGAACAAAACATGATTATTAGGATATGTTTAGAGATTAAGAATTATGAAAACTTAAATATTATTATTATTTTTATTTTGAATTCTATTATTTAATACACATTGATATTTTATACTAGCAGACCCATGCTCGGCGTTGCTTGGGCAGTTCATGGTGTTGTACTTATTTCTCTTAAATTATAACCTTTTAGATGACCTTCAGGATTTTCTTCAACGTATTCTGAAAATCTTTCCGGGCAGTTCATGGTGTTGTACTCAAGTTTCTCTTTCTCTTAAATTATAGTCCCGTGCCTGGCGTTGCTCGGGCAGTTTCTCTTTCTCTTAAATTATAACCTGATGACCTTCAGGATTTTCTTCAATATATTCTGAAAATCTTTCCCATACAGATATGTTTTCTATTTGAAGCATGTGTCTTTTCAAATGTTCACTTCTTTATCTTTCTTTCTCTATTAGAATTCTGTTGATTTGTTCGATCTAATGTTTCAAACTTTTTTGCTTCTTCGACTCTTGAAAAGGCACATACAATTGGCCATGTGAAAAACAATTAGTATTTACAAATAGGTCTGGCCAATCCAAATTGTTTCTCCGATCAGCTTTGAAAACCATGTTATAATAATCATGCATAATGCGCCGAAAAATTTCGAAGGAGAAGAGATTCAAAATACGTTTGAAATAATGTAACATGGCTTAATTTCATTTAAAATTGCAACAAATAAAAGATTTGTATATATTACAGGTTTTTGTGTGATTTTAAATATTACTTATTATTATTACATAATATTGGATAAACATATAGTAGTTTGATGAATAGTTGTAATTTCTTTGTGTGATAAAATATAAACAAATTTCATTTTAGATATGTAATATATTACTATCGTAATTATGGATATAGAACAGGCTTAACTTACCTGCAAATTCAACATAAAATTTCCTTTAAAATAAAATATCCAATGAAAAGGTATGATATAAAGTTACTGATTGAACATAAATTGATACTGAATAGTATCCTGTATCATAATCAGTAATAATTGTTTTAGCTAAGTAATTCTGTAAAAATCCAATAATAGTAATGCAGGTAAGTTATCTGTTGCCCCTTACTTTGACACTTAGCGCCATCTATTGATATTTATTGTCAAAAATGAATATCAATAGATTTCAAAATATATAAAATCAATTTCTAATAATCAATACCTGTCTGTAAATTTTCATGCCTAAATCCCCTAACAAACAAAAGTTATTTCATAAAAATCCATTCAGTCGTTCTCGAGTTATAAGCGCTCAGGCATTTCAGATTTATAATATATATAGATAAATATAGACTAATTTAAGCATAAAATATTTATAAATAGCTAATAATTTGATTGATACTAAGAACTATATTTTGATATAGGTAAATATATAAAAACAGACTTATGAAATCACAGAAAGGGGACTGATGTAAATTTTTTTCTTCTGGATCCAAATAGTGAGGATGAAAAGAAAATATTGTAAGTGCAATGGTGCTAACGAGGTACAAAATTTTAAAATTCAAAAGTAGAGAGGTTAACTTCATCTTTCAACTTATGTTGGACTATTCTAACTGCAACCAATTATGTTTATATAGAGAAGTAACGAATCATCAAAAAAATTCTACTAAAAACGAATATTTTTATTAAAATTGAGTTTGAATTTTATGGACACATGGATTTTTAAGCATAATCATCTGTTAATTTTGTAAGAATAACAACGTTTTAAGTTTAAATTTAGAAAAATCAATAAAACAATTATCATAACACATACTGTCTTGACAAGAGCAGAAAATTAATGCAATATTTTAGCTAATAATATTTATAAATTACTGATACATATATTATTAGCATAATAATAAAAAAAGACACAAATAATATCAACAATTAATTGCACAAAGTTTTTTGTAAATATATTAGTTTTGCATACGAATAATTAATAGAATGATATAAACATTGATGAGAATGAACACGTTATTATTTCAGTATTTAATAACAATATCAAAGTCAGTAAATAATTTAAAAAAGTGTGAATAATATTAATTTTGTTATAAACATTCCAACTTTATGCGACCAGCAAACTCATGAATAAAGTTTGCGGATTCAAAAAATTTTTATTGATAAATACTAAATTTAATGGCCCATTATACTGTTTTCAAAAGAAAATTCCAATTCATCGTTTAACTACAATAAAATGTTATATATACTTTAAAGGACCTAAACATTATAAATTTATATAAAAACACATTTTGAAAAGTTTCAAAACTTATCATTTTTTATTTATAATGTTGAGAATTTTGAGTTCTGTTATGGTTTTTATTAGATAGCTTTATATTTAGCAGGATTATTTGCAATTTTTAATTAAATTTTGCTTTAAAATTCTTCTCTAATGAATTTTGGAGTTTTAAAATTTTCATAATAATTATGGGATAAAAGACATCGGCATAAAATAATCTCCATACTGTTTAATAAAATTATAAATACACATATCTAATATATAAAACGAGCATAATTATCGGCATAAAAAAACAATAATGCATTTTTAAATATAGCATACATGTTAAAATTTCAGCAGCTAAGAGTTATGAAAAGACATCGGCATAAAATAATCTCCATACTGTTTAATAAAATTATAAATACACATATTTAATATATAAAACGAGCATAATTATCGGCATAAAAAAAAAACAATAATGCATTTTTAAATATAGCATACATGTTAAAATCTCAGCAGCTAAGAGTTATGTTACACTATATTATCTTTAATTTTATATGTGTGCACTTCTAGTTACGAACATAACTCCTGTATAAGTTTTGTTAGTAACTTGGGTTGTTCGTAAATCAGATACTATTGTTATTTGGACCTCGAAATCTACTGAAATAACTTTATATACTGTGTCTTGTAATACATTTCACAATTAGATCAATTAAAATTTTCTTTTTTCACAAATTTGAACAAAAATTCCGATTATAAAGCGAGTTTTCTCCCGCATATAATCGCCGCCATCTTGATCTACTGCTGTAATAGGATAACTAACTGTGTAATTTTGTAAAATACTGCTTACTAAAGCCTTCTGCTATCATATTTTTTAAAATTATCGAAGAGTTTTTGAAATTTATTGAAATTTGAAAATGAAATTTTACGTTCGTAAGTACGAATGTTCATAACTAGAGGAGCGCTTGTATTCAGTTTAATGCCATTTGAATGTAGTAATATATATCTAAAATATGGAATAACAAAATTATATATTTTTAGTAATAAATATACTTGATGAAGAAAAACTTTGTCGTAATATTTTGTGCACTGATAGGGGACCTCGAAACAAATTGAAAATGTCTAATGAATATATGGTCTAAATTGCACTGTTTTCGAGTTATAACCATTTAAAGCTAGACAATCACTATCGAGTATACAAAGTGTCACGAGGCATCGAGTATACAGTGTCTAATGAATATATGGTCTAAATGGCACTGTTTTCGAGTTATAACCCTTTAAAGCTAGACAATAACCATCGAGTATACAAAGTGTCACGAGGCATCGAGTACACAATGTCACAAGTGATGCGTCGCGTTGCTAAGACGCGTCGCTGGCCTTCCTATTATCCGGTAGTAAATAGGAGAGCGAAGCAATGCGACGCGTCGTGACGCTTGGTGTGCTCGATGGTGATTGGCTTGCTTTAAAGGGTTACAACTCGAAAACGGTGTCATTTAAACCATATGTTCATTAGACATTTTCGACTTGTTTTGAGGCCTCCTATCAATATACAAAATTTTACGACCAAGTTTTTAATCACCCTGTATATTATATACAGGGTGAGTCAAAAAAATGTATACACACTTTGAACTGTCATAGAAAATCTATTTTCTTACCTATAAGATTAAATTCAATTTGATCAGAAAGTACACTTATTTTTCCAATTGGACTGTAGTCTTTCTTTTCCCAGAAATTTAACTTTGTAGGTAGGAAAATAAATTTTTTTTGACAATTCAAAGTGTGTATACATTTTTTTGACTCACTCTGTATTTAATATACAGTATATCCATATATCTAAGAGATCTAGGTCTAGATTTGATTCTTATCTGCATATGAATATACTTTAATCAGTATTATATAAAAAGAAATATAAGAATCAAATTTTGCATTTTGTTAGATTATTTTGATTACATTTTCTCTACAAATAAAGCATCTTTATAAATTTGAAAATTTTATTGCTAATTCAAGAGATAATTTCCATAATAAATCCGAATTTATTAATTTGATTAAAAATATTAAACTTCATAATATTTTCAATAATTTTACTTTAAAAATTCTATAAAAATATATTTATATTATGTCAAAGGTATGAATCTGGCATTCATCAAAATAATATATTGTTTTCTTATGCATATCACATTTAGATATATGATAAAAATGATAGAATTAAATCATCGTGTTTTTGATTTTAAATAGTGAAACATGGAATTTGTTACCATATTATGAGAAAATATAAAGTACATGTTTAAATATTTGGCTCCAATTCATTTTCATATAAATTACAAGTAATTCTCATGTAATTACTCTCTTGCTTGCTTAATGAGTTTTGAATTTTGCAATTTTTTTCAAATATGAAGTTTCAAAAAAAATTGAAAATCTGAACATTAATTGCAATAAATTGATGCTAAACATTCATAAAAGAATATTTCAAATCATGTACATAATTATACAATACAGTATGACTAGGTCCCTAACATAAAATTTCATTTGTTGCTAATGAAATTGGAAAAATGAAAATGGAGGTCAAAAAATGAAAATGTCTTTTTGACCTTCTGGTTTTACCAGGATATTTTGTAAATAATTTCTATTCTCAGATTGGGACTAACATAGTTTATCTACATTAAAGCTCATATACTCTGTCAATAATAAAAATATAATAATAAAAATTCTTTAATTTTTACATAACAATTTATTATAATAATTTGCTTGATTTTTGTATTTTCATGATCCATAAAAAGTAATGTTTTTCAAATACACTACTTTTTATGGATTCAATATCATTACAGAACTCAAAGCAAGAAGATTATTAAAGGTATATAAAATTACACTATAACTATATACCAAAAATATTTATTCAGTTTATTCAAAGCATTTTCAGCTCATCAGCCTCATCAGTGGTACATTCCAATACAAAATACAATAAATTGAATAAAGAATGAAAAAAATATGTTTAAAGTAACATAATTTTAAGAACTTTATCATAATAACATAAACATTAAAATTTAACATTTAAAAATGATACAAAAATAAATAATCCAATATTAACATTAAATTTAAATATAAAAATTACATGGCAGATAATAATGTTGGTAAGAGTGTCATTACCACTATCGTGTTGAAGGATAGTTGACTACTGTTTTTACGTTTTATGGCACCAAATCCAAGTGTGGCTAACCGTATTAGACTTCACTGTGTTAATTACAATGTATAATTCATAGATTTTTAATTACATTGTAACCATTTAATTTCTTATTTACTATACTGATAGTTTCTGCAACTTTATCTTTCAACATGCACTTTCTTAATTATCTTGGCATCATCCCAGTTTATCTCTGTTAAAGTTCACAATCCTATGTGACAGAGATAAAATGATTATTGTAAACTAATATACACCTCATGTTTGTGTGTCTATCTAAATTCTTAAAAGGGATTTCATAGTGGGATTCATTACACTTCCTAGGGTCTTTATCATTCTCTAGTAAGTTACACTATTCCTCCCATTATACACTATTTTATTCTTTGTTAACTTCTCTAGCTTTCTTTTAAACTTTCTAAAAATCAATTATTTTTTACAGGATACAGTTTTTCATTTGTATCACGTGTGTTGCTATTGTTGTTTACATCGAATCCAGTGGCTTTATGTGCGACATTTTCCCATAGCTTAAGGATGGTGTTTCTACTGTAATCATGTAATTCTCTTTGATGGAGTACCCATCCAGTTTTTTTGTCGGCTGTATCTGGATTGCTACAATGTCTGGTTATTCTTTGTAACAAAGTCTTAAAAGTTGCCATTTTGTAATTTTAAGGTTCCTTTGCTATGGATTTAATGAAAAATGGTCTGTATGTATTCTTCCTGAACACTGTCATAACATAGTCACCATTGGCAATTTTAATGGTCTAAGTAGCTAACAGTCAGGGTTGCAGAGTCAGAAGTTTTTGGGTTGTGTCAGAGTCAGAGTCAGAATTTTAAACTGCCCAGAGTTGGGAGTCAGAGTTAGATTTTTTTTAAAGGTGGAGTCTGAGTTGGATCATTTGTCATCCGATTCTGAAACCCTGGATTGCAGAGTCAGAGGTTTTTGAGTGGAGTTGGATTTTTAAACTGCCAGAGTTGGGAGTCAGACTTTACAAATTTTAGTGAGTTGGAGTCAGAGTTGGATTTTTTTTAAAAAGGTGAAGTCGGATCATTTGCCATCCGACTCTGCAACCCTGCTAACAGTCAATTCATCACATTCTTGCCTTTTCAAACTCAGACCCAGTGATATATCACTCAATAAGTTCTCAAGATTGTATCCATTACTCGCCTTCTCTTTTACCACTAGAATATCATCTACATATCTTTTATAAAGCTGTATACTCATATCAAAGTTGGTATAACAGGCTTTTCTTTCCTATGGACGACTAACTTTGGAGTACATCTGTTTGTTGATAATATCTACCATTAAATAGAAAGTATGACTTATGTAGTAATAGATGGCATAATTATGGTTGGTTCACATTCTTTCTATAGTAAGTATGATAATAGGAGATGATACAGTTTGAGACATGCTGGTTCAATTTCTATGTTAGAATATAAAGATTTGAAATCAAACTTCCAAAATTTTGTCAGAGGGCAGTCCAACTTCAAATAAATCATCTAACATCTCTTTGGCTGACTGATTGGACCATGTACAGTTGAGTCTCTGTAGTCCGACATATCGCCAGTCCGACACTTCCAGTAGTCCGACACTCTGCGAATTGTCGCGCCGCCCATGTGAAATTTTCATGTCAACTTTTCAATGTGCAACAAAGAGAAACAAATTGTAAGTCACCATTCGTTCGTTGCTCAGGATTATAAAATCGGACTAATTTTTAAGTTCAGTACACTGATTATTGTAAAATAGTGTTTTTATTGTATCAGTGTTTGTTTTTTATCTTTACATAATGTCACAAATCAGAAAAAGTGAAAAACAAAAACACAAGGCATTGACTGTGGTCAAAAAGGCAGAAATAATTAAAAAACTTGACTTGGGAGAAAAGTTTAGTGATTTGGCTTCGTTTTATATTGGACAAGCAACCATTTATGACATTAAAAAAAAATCAAGATAAAATTGAGGGGGTTTGTGAAAGATTTGAACAGCAAGAACAGTGACAGGAAAATCTTAATAAATGGAACATATTCATTTGTATAATTCCATTTTTTCATTGAATATCCAATAATCCGACAAGCCCCGGAACCGTATGTGTCAGATTAGGAAGACT
>AYEL01082282.1:0-43568 GCA_000484575.1 Olivierus martensii | reverse complement strand
ATATTTTAAAAATTGCACAAAAATTTAAACAATAAAGTAATTTTTGTGTAATCTCTAGTCGAAACAAGTAATTTGTAGACCAGGGGTGCATAATTATCGTCAAACAACGTCCATCCAAGGTCAACTACATGACCTTAAGCTCTGGGCGAGTTACATTATTTTAAGTAGGGGAGAGCCGTGAAAAACTGTCCCCTTTGTTTGAAAATGCTATTATTATATTTTAACTATTTTTTAAAAAATTAATGACTTATAATGACTAAATACTGAGAAATAATTCACCATCCGCCATTTTTAAAAGGCACTGAGACAAATTTGAGTAAAAAACGTATAAAAAGCGATAATTTATCAAAAATCAGTGATAAAACTGGCATACAGATGGCAGGATGATAGAGACGTATACAAATTATAGCGATGTTTATTGAAAATTTATTTATTTTAATAAAGTTGACATTCTCATACATACTACTACTAATACTTATAAAATAAAAAGTATTTATCAAACATTATTTTATGAAAATACAAATAAAAATGGCTAATAATAATTAAATATAAAATTTAATTATTATCGATTATAAAAATACAAAAAAAATTAAAAATTTATATAGTTTAATCAACTAGAATTAATTTAAAACTCTTAACGAGTTTTTAAAACGAAAAAAAAAAATCTATGCATACTATTTTAAGCTTGTTTATAACATTAATAGAGCTATGAAATTTATAATAGAAATTTTATAAAATATTCTAACTAAAAATTATCATAATTTGCTTCTTTTTACTGATAGAAAGTGTAGTCTGAATTGTAAAATGAAGCAAAAATTATTGTTTCTTTGCTTGAAACTTTCCAACTTTTGAATATTTGTTATCAAAAGGATCATGAAATGTTATTTTGATTTCAAAAATAATAATCTTTTTAACGATAAAGAAAACATAATGACAAGAATGGAACATTTTTGTTAATTTATATTTCACATTATTCATTTTATAAAATTCAATAGTATTTTTTTTTTAAATAAAAATTTATGGATATTTTTTTAAAAGACTTCAGTTAAGTTTCTTGCAATTAATTTTCAGAAAATGTGTTGTACAATACAATTATAAAATTGTTTATTGTATTTTATATATGTGATTCTATAGATAATCTTTTTAACGATAAAGAAAACATAATGACAAGAATGGAACATTTTTGTTAATTTATGTTTCACATTATTCATTTTATAAAATTCAATAGTATTTTTTTTAAATAAAACTTTATGGATATTTTTTTTAAAAGACTTCAGTTAAGTTTCTTGCAATTAATTTTCAAAAAATGTGTTGTACAATACAATTATAAAATTGTTTATTGTATCTTATATATGTGATTCTATATATCTATAAATCGATACTACGACTATTAAAATAAATGAATTCAAAATTATGAAATTTTAGTTTACTCTTACAGTTATAAAATATTGAATTTCTGAATTTTCCTAGTATATTCTTAATAAAAAACCACAGAAACTAATAAAATCATCCATAAATTTGAAAACTGAACGATGCATAACAGATCATTTCTCATAATATGCATAGGCTACTTAGACGTAGCCTATTACTTAGTTTGCGAGCATAAGAAATGAATTTTTTCCATTAAATGTTTTTATTTTTATAAATTTTAATCGTATTAATTTCTTTTTAAAGCAATTATTAATATTATTAAAGTAATATGAATTCACTTCATCTTTTTTCCTGTCCGTCTGTTGTAAATATTTCTAGCATAAAATAGCGAGAACATACAAATTTTAAGGGATCAATCCTTATTATCCAAGATATGAGCCTATTAATTTTGAGGATCCTACAAGATATCGTTACAGAGTGTTCGAAACATTGAAACGCGAATATGTCGAAAAATATTGCCTCACGCAAATGGAATTTCAATCATTTGAAAGGGTTTTTTTAGGTATTTTTTACAATAATAGTTTTACGCAGTCACTATTTTTATCTCTGTTCTGTCTGTAAAATATCTCAGAAGCAAAGTGGCGTAGAACATTCAAATTTTAAATTATGGTTCCATCTTATGTTAGCTATGAGTTTTCTAATTTTTGTTTTTCTGGATGGTATCATTAAAAAATTAAAAATTTTTTAAATTTCTGTATACAGTATTTGAAACCGTCTATAGCGCATAAAAGAAATTCTACTTATGCGTTACATAAGCAGAATTTTCTTCATTTTAAATGTATTTTTATTAGAAAAAAATAAAAGAAATAAAAATACATTAAAAACCACAGAAACTAATAAAATCATCCATAAATTTGAAAACTGAACGATGCATAACAAATCATTTCTCATAATATGCAAAGGCTACTTAGACGTAGCCTATTACTTAGTTTGCGAGCATAAGAAATGAATTTTTTCCATTAAATGTTTTTATTTTTATAAATTTTAATCGTATTAATTTCTTTTTAAAGCAATTATTAATATTATTAAAGTAATAAGCATTCACTTCATCCTTTTTCCTGTCCGTCTGTTGTAAATATTTCTAGCATAAAATAGCGAGAACATACAAATTTTAAGGGATCAATCCTTATTATCCAAGATATGAGCCTATGGACGCGCTAGAGCGGTAGACCGTTAAAAAAAATATTTTTTAGGAGCGCAAAGGGTTAAGAGTTCTATTTTTCAAGAAGGTTGGCATTTTCTTCGAGTGTAGTAACCTATTATCTCATCAGCAATTCATTCTGTTGGGTTTTCCATTATCTCTTCACAATGCATCTCCTCTATATATTTATATAAGAATTGTTCGTAAGTTTGTTTCTTCAGGATAACATCATTTTGGTCTTATCATTTCTACAACATTTGACTTGTTGTTAACTAACCATTCTCTTGCTGCTTTAACTTCATTCCAATCTTTCTTAATCTATTGTGCTTCAATATCATGATTCTCATAAGACACTTCTAGCTATCTTCCATTGTATTTCTTCCAAGAATGACTGGTCACAATCATATAACATAGGTTCCACTTCTACTGCTATGACATCCCAGTGGCGGGTCTCTCTATTAATATATTAGGTCCTTTTAAAAAAATGTTTTCAACAAAGATTGGGATTTATAAATTATCTAGAACTCGAAGGTTTATTACATATCCTAGATGTTCTATTTACCTGCCAAATAAAGATCTATTTTAGTTTCTTTATATATCAGTTCCTCAACGTTGTCCTAAATCTTTCCAATACGTCTTACATAATAGCAACTTTATTAATCATCTAATTATTTCCTAACACTAAGTGTTGATATAACTGCTTATGGCAAAACAATTCTAAAAATATCAACTATTTCATTGGATGGCTAAGATTTTGACAAAAATTAAGTGAAAGAATAATTTTTTTGCATATTACGCTTAATTTTAATAAACCGTAGCAACAAAAAGATTTAATTATGTTTCAATAGGTCAATCAGTTGGATTCACCATATGGAAGTGCTTCAACATTTCAACCAGAAGATATGGGATTGAATCCCATCTTGGAAAAATTACTTGAAAGTACAAGACCAGCTTCTCTATTCCCATCCTCTTCAGTCCAGTTGATCTCATCAGGTATAATCAATTTGATAGGAATGGCAGTTATTAGGGAAAAATTGAGAATTGATTTTAAGAAACTTGCACAAACATAATATCTATAAATTCTAAAATGTCTTATTATAAAATTTTCTTTCCCTTAAATTTAAGATATAACTTCTACGTAACATTTTCCAATTAAAATTTACACTTAAAATCATTCATTCATTTAATTCAATTACTGAATAATATAGTAATGATTAGAAAAAAAAAAATTACTAAATAGTATCAATTCTAATACCAGAAAGAAAGCACTCTAGGAGTGCATTTCTTTATTGAATGGCTTTCTCACTGATTAGACTGAAAACGGTGAATGTTATTTTCAAAAACAACAGACGTGTTTTGTTCTTCCATGACTGGGGCAAAATTAATTCCTTCCAATTACAAGAAAAACAAAATATGTCATTCTTGAGAAGAAAAACAATTTCCGCTGCCACCAGTCTTATCAGTGAGAAAACTATCCAATAAAGAAATGCATCCTAGGAATGCTACCTGACTTATAGAATTAAGTCTGAGTTTTCTGGTTTCAGTTAACATTGTGATTTTCAAAAATCTAATCTAATTTTAAATGAGGACCCACTGTAATTCATAATGTACAGGATATATCAAAAGTAACTATCTAGCACAAGAAATAATTAGAATTTTGAAAAACAGGTTTTAATTTTAGAAAAAGCTTTATTTCAAAGCATATATTACAAATAATTAGTGCTCCACATGGCAGCCATCAATGGTTCTACATAGCTCAAAGCAATAGGATGCTTCCTGCAACACAATTTCCAGCATTTGTGATGTTATCTTTTGGATTGCATCAGGAATTTTCTAAGTTTAGCAGCATCACTAATTATCTTACCAAAATACACCTTAGACTTAATGAAACCCCAAGCATAAAAATCTAACCCCCGTATTCACCAAGTGTCAATTTGCAGATCGTATAAATCAGGATCAAATTGTGAACTCCGATTATTTTTCTTTCGTATTCACCAACATTTTTTGAAACCGGATTATTCGATCGGCTGTTTAACTCTTGCTGCTTTGTAAGAAGAGTTTCGATTTGTTGATTTATATCATGTGACTTTATGCGTGTTTTTGATGTGCAAAGATTGTAATTTTGCACGTGTTTTTCAACATGGAGGTCGGAACCTTCTTCGAGAATTAATCCGTCGATAAGGACGAGTTGAATTACCACTCACAGTTGGAGTTTAACTCTCGAAATTTGTTGTGGTGAATATGAAAAATGGGAGTGATCTTGGATCCGAGTATTAATTCACTGTGGTGAATACAGCCGTAAGGGTGTTAAACAAATCCCTAATCGTTAGATCGGTCGTGGCAGACTATGATTATGGGCAGCACGCTCTCATGATTTAACACCCTTATATTTTTATGCTTGGGATTTCATTAAGTCTAAAGTGAACGCTGGTAGGATAATTAGCGATGTTGCTGAACTTAGAAAATTCCTGATTCAGTCCAAAAAGATAACATCACAAATGCTAGAAAGTGGGTTGTGGGAAGCATCCTATCACTATGAGCTATGTAGAGCCATTGATGGTCGCCATATGGAGCACTGATTATTTGTAACACATTCTTTCAATAAAGTTTTTTCTCAAATTAAAACCTGTTTTTCAAAATTCCAATTATTTCTTGTGCTGGATAGTGACTTTTGATACACCCTGTATTTATTTTATTTAATCTAAATAAAATTCAAAATCACAACTTACCCATAGCAAGATGAATAGTAACATTTGCAAAAATAAAAACACACAGTACAGCAAGGGACATAATGAACATGTAGAAATATCTGTAATTTCTTTTACCAACACAGTTTCCTACCCAAGGACAATGATGATCAAATCTCTCTGTAAATAAAATGATTAGAATTTTGAATATTTTAATGCTTTAAGATTATGAATTAAATTTTTTCTAATCAAACTAAATCTTCATTCATTATATTAAAAATAACCACTATATTATTAATGTAGAAAAACACATGAATTTAAAAGATTAAAAAATTAAAACAAAGAAAATCTATTGAAATCTGTATTATATATTTACAAATTTATGTACATATGCATATACAGAAACTTAAGCAAAAAGATAAAAGCAATATAGCTGGTTTCTGATTTATACAATATTGCAAATAGCCAGTACAAAAAAAAAGGCTGAACATCTATAAAATGGGAACATAGTTAGTTACCAACTTTAAAAGTTGATTTATTCCTGAAATGTATTTGTAAAGTATGAATTCATAAACTGAGAATCAATTTTCCAAAGACATCAATTTTCCAATAGCCAGTACAAAAAAAAAAGGCTGAACATCTATAAAATGGGAACATAGTTAGTTACCAACTTTAAAAGTTGATTTATTCCTGAAATGTATTTGTAAAGTATGAATTCATAAACTGAGAATCAATTTTCCAAAGACAATATTAAAAACAGGTTTGATTTCAACAAAGAAATTTGACCATAATATTAAATAAAAATCAACAAAATCAATAATTTATGGTTAAATAATGATTTATGTAAAGAAATGAAAATATTTTTTAAAATAAATACAGATAGAAAATATGAACATTAATTTCATAAATAAAAAGTTTTTAACATTCATAAAAGGCATTTAAATCCATATACATAGCTATATAATAGAGTACAATTGGTTTTGTAGCAAAACTCTCATCTACTTCAAAATCAGAAAATTCAAAATGGCAGCCAAGAAATGAAAGTAGCACAGCTTCTGATTTTATTGATATATATTATGCAAATTTTTGGACTGTATCTAAGATAGTAGTTCATCCATATTAAAGCTCATCTACTTATCTATCAATAATAATGAAAAATTCTTTTAACATTTATGTGACAAATAATTTATTATAATAATTTGTTTGATTTTAAAGACTATTTTCATTTATTTAGATAAATAAATCATTGTTTAATCCAGGTTTAATCATATGCTATTGATTTTGTTGACCTTTATTTTATTCTGATCAAACTGTATTGCTGAGAACAGAACTATTGGTTTTAACATTATGTTTCCAGCAAATTAAGTAAAACTACGACCTTTACCTGAAATTTATTGTTATAAATTTTCTTGATGTCATATAAATGCTAAAACAATTTTTATTCTTCACTATTATTGTCAGATATATAAATGAGTTTTAATATAGATGAATTATTGCCATAGGCACAATTCAAGATTTAAAGTTATTTGTATAATATGCTGATAAAACTATGTTACTTTTACTTCACCATCATTTTGATTTTTTTGATCATAGCAGATGAGGGAGTTTCTGCTATAAACAGTCATACTACATTATATAGTTATTATAATATATGAAGCAGTGCTAACATAGGTATTATATTCCACAAAAATTTTAATAATTTAAAAAATAAAGGTACTTTTGGCCCTTTAAGTAAACCCTCTTCAGTTATAAATCACTTAAAGCACAGTTTTACAAAATATTAAAACAGTGAGAATATTTTTTATGTTCTAAATGAAATAATTCAAAATTTACATATAATACTTGTGTTAGTGCTGTTTTTCATATATTACAATAGTAAAAAATTTTAGAAGATAATTTACAATATTTAAGAAATTATATAGCTATGCTTACGGTTTGAAATGCCTTTTTATGAATACTAACCAAACCTCAAGGGAACTTTTAATCCAAATCCTATACTAATCAGCCTTAATGATTTTTAAATAAATTAATTACTATTCTAATTACGGGATGGCGCTAAAATTAGTTCAAAATTAATTCAATCTTTAAAAATCCGTTAAAAATCAAGGGATTAAAATATGGCTGATTAGTATAGGACTTTTTATGAATGTTTAGCATTTATCTATTACACTTAATGTTCACATTCATTTTTCAAATGTGCAAACCAAGGAACTTGTAAACTGAGAACTAACTATGTAAAAATTTATTAAAACTATTTTTATTTATTTTGTAAAGATATCGTTTATAATTCTAATTTCTCCTAAATTTTCATATCGTGTTCATTAATTTCACTTAATTATTCTATTTATCAACTTGCATATTTGAATATATCAAATTTATGCATTGTTGGATTTAAAAAATTTTCAACTTATGTGGAATTTTTAAAAGAAATTATGTAAGCAGTGGACCTACTATGATATAAATCAGAATTATATTTATTGTTATAACTTAATCATTTAATTTTACTTTAAAATTATCAAAATCTTAAATGCATTGAATTAAATATAGTAACAAGCAGACAGTTCAATATCTTGATTTTACAAAAGATTTTTGATTTCTTGGCTGTTTCTCAAATGAGATGATATCAAAAATTACATTATTGATAGTAATTATTAGAATATACAGGTGAACCTCTGTTTATGAGAATAAAGAATTCCTAGAAAATGCTTATTAATCAAATTCTTGTAAATCATGGACTAAATTACCATTAACTTAAATGGAAAAATTATAATGAATTCCTGAGCTTCAACAATGATATTTCAATGAAAATTTCCATTTTTTATTGAAATATCCTCACATACTATCTAGTTACAATGACAAAATTACATCAATAATTACCTTAATTTTCATAATATAACCAAAAAAAGGTAAGACTCTGAATCAAATTTTATTGTCTATTTTCTGAAAACATTGAAAGTGAGCACAAAGAATACCAATTTTTATCACTGTTAAACATAAACAAGAACGTAAAATACCACCTTTATCGTAGCAAACATTATAAAATCATAAAAGACGATTATTAACCTATAATCAATATCGTTTAATAACTGAAGAAGTTCGCAGAGCGAGACATCGCATTCATGACACTTCTTGTTTTTGAACTTCTATGGAAATTTGGATCATTTTGTATAAGCTGATCCATAATTTCTGTAACAGTGGCTAAACTTTAACTATAAAATAACGTTGATGAACGATCATAAATGTGAACTGTGACCGTAAAAATAAAAAAATAAAGTAAAATTTTTTCAACTTAAAAATTTTATTGAAGCACTTTCAACCTTCATGTTCTCTTCACCAATCAATAAAAAGCAATATAAACTTTAGAACATAGTTTTAGAACCCAATTCAAAATAGAAAAAAATTACATAAGGTGAAAAAGAGTTTGTATAAGGGGTGGAAATTGGATTAACCTATATTATAGGTTTTCTATAGGTAGTTCGAATTTTAAATTTAAATGTAGTCTAATGATTCATTCTTGTTTATGTAAAGAACCACTGATGATGGCTTAATTAAGCCAAAAGTCCTTTGGAATAAAGCTAAAATTTATTTATTTTTCACTTAATAGAACTGTTCAATTATTCCATAACTCATTAAAGTAGATAGTGAATGTAAATAAGATTATAAACATTGCATATGACTGCATTCTGCTTTCTATCCAACTTTCTCAGTATTGTGTGTCATGATATTTCAATGCTATAATTTTGGAATTTTGTCAAATTGGTTATATTTATTCTAATAGTGAAGTGGATTTGGAAAATTTTTTAAATTATAAAAGAAATTATCTATTTCTTTCAACGAATGCCACATTATTCTAATACTTAAAAATTGAGGGTCAGCTTATATACAAATAAATTTTTATTTTTAAAACTGAACATCAAATTTATAAAAAAAATTTATAGAAATTAAAAAAATAGTTTTTAGAAGCTGCTTTCTCTTAATATTTATTTAATAATAATAAAATCTTATATAAATTAAATTACTTATTTTCATCGATTTATACGGGAAAAAATTATTTATAATTCAGTTATGTAAATTTAAACTTCAGAAATGAAAAAAAATAATAATAATCACAAACTGTTACGATAACTTAATTTCAATAAATTATTACTGCATTAACAAAGTTCTTTATTTAAAAATTCTTTATGTTTCTTACAGTAGAACTAAAATAAACTGAAATGAATTTGCAATCTTCAAATTATAAAGCAGTTTTATATATTAATTTTGACATATTCTCAGAATGATAGTTGTTTTTTAATAAATTCTTAGAAATCATTAAGTAGATCTTAGAATTTGATTGCTCTCTTTTCAGTATTTTCTCGCTATAAATAGTTTCTGTGAAGTTGGAATAAATTCAGAAATTCCTCATTCGATAAAAAAGAAAAGAAAAATATTAACAATTTCTGTCCAAGTTCTTTAGAAATGTCTAGATTGCTTTATTATTTTGACTTAAGTTAGATTATTAGAAATATAGGAACGAAATTAATGTCAGAATATCTTCATTTTTAGTTTATTAATATCTAAATTAAAAAAAAAAAATTATAAACTTATTAATTTATTTCGAATAAATTTTAATAAGCTTACAGATTTTTTAAAATGTTTTAAGGAAAATTTTCGTTCGGTCTAAATTAATTTTTAGTAGATCAATAAAAATAATTTTATTTTAAATTTAATCATCGTAAAAAATTAAAATTTTAATTTAATATTCGGATAAAAATTATTTTAAATTCATTTTTGAATAATTAATAATTTTATTACCCTTAACAGTAATTATTCAGTTTATTATGTAGATATTTAATAACCAATTTTTTTTTTTAATTCAACTTATTATTATAATTTTATAATAATTTAATATTTTTTTTTCAGCTTATTCGAATCTTCTCAAACTTTATTTTGGGCAAGTTTCGGCTTAATTGACTTAGACAACTTCGAATTGAATGGCATTCAGAGCTATACGAGATTCTGGGGCTTGCTCATGTTCGGATCGTATTGCGTGATTAACGTGGTCGTATTGTTGAATCTCCTGATCGCCATGATGAACCATTCCTATCAGATGATATCGGTGAGTATATCTTTAACGTATAAGTCCTAAAACATTTATTTTAATTTTCTTAAAGCGCTACTTTTATTCTTGTTAGGAACATGCGGATGTAGAATGGAAATTCGCACGTTGCAAGTTATGGATGAGTTATTTCGAAGATGGAGGAACGGTTCCACCTCCTCTCAATATAATACCTACTCCAAAAAGTTTATACTATCTGGCCAAATCGTGTATGAAACACTTTCGCGGAAACTCCAAAAATGCACGAAAGGAACACCTGAAAACCATTCGAGTAAGTTTCTAACAATGGTTAAAAGTAATTTTGTTTTGATGGCTTTAAAAAAAATTCTAAATTGTTATTTTTATATTGTGTTTACAAAGAGAAAAGCGAGGCAAGCTAGTGAAAGAGATCATAAATATCAGGTAAGCAGTTTAATAATTTAATATAGTATTTATGTTTTCTGTAATCCTGATATTTATTACTTCAAAAGATTGAAACCAATAAAAAAATATAAAAATTCATTTTTCCAAGTAAGAAGATAACTCGCTTAGCATTATAGAATATTCTAAGCATAAAATTATAAGAACAAACGATAAGTAGACTATATATATGAAAACAATCTAAATTAATGCATAATTTATGAGATAATCAGTTATGTCACAGCATTATCTGTACTTATGCAGGGATTATTACTAAAAAAAATGGTTGATCAATAGAACATTAAATTCTTAGAAGTCTGATGAAAGAATCAGTAATATATTAAAAACATGCGTATAATGTTTTATATTATTTATAAATAAAAATATTTTATTCCCATTTTTTAATGTCTCTATCTCTTATTCGTAGCAATATAATGAAATATTTTTTCCTTATTCACATGAAGCAAATAATTGATAATTCCTAAAAAATAATAAAATTTTTAATAGAACTATGAGCTTAAAAATATTTTTTAAATAATAATAATTAATCTATCGCTATATTTTTTATAATAGAATTTTGCGAGTACTGCAATGTACGTAGCATAATTTTACATAAAATTTGCCACTCACTTAAAATAAGCACTTAACTTAATTATAAATCTGTTTGACGTGTCAGCAGTTAATTAAATTTTTCACGTAGTTAACGATGCACATATATATAGAAATTAGGTTTATTAATAAAGTTGACAGTAATGGTTTTTTTATAAAAATAATAATAATAATATCATGATGGTATTAGTACTGTAGACAAATTATCAATACAGGAAATAGTTTAATCATCGACTCGGTTTGGGAGTTAAATAAACATGTAGTACTTCCTCTTCTTCTTTATTTATGATGTTGGGCTTTGTTCCCGGATGAAATTAATCGTGACGATGTCGGGATAAATTCGTGACGCATTTCATTGAATAAAATTAAATTATTTATAAAGAATTTTAAACGTAAGTTCAAATTTAAGAATATATTTTTCAGATAAAAATTTAATTTAAGCAATGTGACACGATTTAATTGTTTAAAATTTAAGCTGTACAAAATTTTTATATAAGAAGCTGGAGATTAAGAAATTCAATTGATATTTTATAGAAGTTTTTAAAATTTTATTTTTTCCAAAAAAATAAGCTGCTTTGTTATATTTGACATAGTAAAGCTACTCTTTCACTTCTCTCACGTTTCATGCCACTTTTCAGCTAGAGATTACTAAGCTATGGGACATACAAGCTGCTTAAACTCAAGGGATGGAGATCAACAAGTCAAGTCGTGTCCTTCAGAAAAAGGCGAAAGAGAGGTATCTAGGATTCGATCCTGTATTCCTAAAGTGAAAGAGTGGCTTTACCACGTCAATAATTTAAATTCAATTTAAAATTGGATACAAATTTTAAAAAAAACATACAAACTTATCGCATTTGATATGTTTCTTGACAAAAATTAACCTAAAAATATATAAATTTATAGAATGCTTTATAATATTCATTAAAGAAAACAACAGTAATCAACATGAAATTTTTGTAATACGAAAAATTCACTTGAATACTGGAGGAACTCGGATAATAAAAAGTTATTTTATCTTAACGAACGTATTTATGGTAACGTGTAATTATCTACTGAATCAATGATGTATTTCGAGTTAAAAACTTCTCCTAGAAAAACCTGCATTTATTTAAATAACTAAAAAACTTATTTATCGAAATTATATTTAAACTTATTTTGCATTGCAAATCTGATTAAATTTAAAATAATTCGATTTATCAAATTTTTCGACGAATTTTTGTTTCTTGTTTTTTATTGTGATCATTTTTGACCTCATTGTTTATGGTGTGTGTGTGTGTGTGTGTGTGTGTGTGTGGGTGTGTGTGTGTGCATGTATGTTTTTATTAACATGTAATTCAAAACTATATTTAATTAATTCTTTTATAAATAATCTAGAGAACTTTTTTTTTATTTTCCTCTTATTTAAAATTCGCAAAACGTATTTGCATAATGTAATGGAATAAAAAAAAAAGAAAATGTTTTCCAACAAAGATTTTCTTCGTTAATTCAATGAGTTGTCACGTTACAAAAATTATACAAGTAAAATTGGGAAAATAAATTCCGATGTTTGCTTTCAATTTAGAATCCTCTCTCCTGAAAGAAGAAGAAAAAAAAATGTTTTAAAATTAAATTTACCGATATAAATTATATTACTGTGGTCAATTAATTAATTAACTTTTGATTTTTAATATAGATACATAATACGACTGATTTCTCTCTTTCTTTCTTGTTAGAAATGCGATTTTTATGTTTAGAGGAGAAAAAATATCGAATCAGTTAGTTTAGTTTTGTTATTATTACAAATGACAGAATACTTCATTTTCTTTTTCTATTTCAGGCCATAATGCGAAATCTTGTTCGACGTTATATCACAGAAGAACAAAGAAAAGCGGACAACCAAGGAGTTACCGAAGATGATGTCAACGAAATCAAACAAGACATTTCGTCTTTTCGATACGAACTGATCGAGATTCTATCGACGAGTGGTTTCAACACTTCTGCTGCTAAGGGACAGGGACAAAGTGAGTTAATAATGATTGATTGATATAGTTCCGTTTAACGTCTTTCAACCTAGTTTCTGTCATTTGATCATATTTTTTTTACCATCGCGGTATATTACTTCTCCTCAGTTGAGCTGAATATTGCTAGGAAACGACATTATCAGGGGCAACGGCATAGTATCTATAATTGTTTAAATTTTGAGATTAAAACTATATTACTGGCATTTTCATTCTTCATAGCTCATAATTAAAGTAAATACAGTTCAGAAATTTTTATAAGTTTAATGGAAATTGTTCTGAACTAATTAATTTTGTTTCCATTTATCATAATAGCTTTTTCCTGCATTTCTGCGTTATACAATACTAGCTAGACATTCTTTTCCAGGTTTTTGTTTGTCTACGGAAATGATATAATCGATATTTATGTGAAATTACCCAAAAGTGCTGTTATTAGACCTTAAAAATTTCATTGGCAAGAAAAGAAATGGAGTTTTGGAAGGAAAGCTAAGAATTGGGAAATTTCTCCGAGACGATGATCAATAAATCATTTTATGATTATTAAACTGGTTTCCTAATCTAAAATCAAGTCAAAACAGATGGTTCGATTGATGATGGAAATAAAAAAAAAAACGAAAATATAATTAATATTTTAAGATTAGTGATTAATAAAAACAATGAAAATACTTTTTTATTAATTCCTAAACAGTATTCGTATTAAAATTGTATTTTTTCGTTTGATTAATATATATAAAATTATTTTAAATTTAATTTTCGTTGTTTATTTAAATATATTTATTCAACCAAAAAAATAATTTACATTTTTTTATCGAAAAAATTAAATAATTACGTGTCAACATATATTACCAACGTAAAAGATCCGTATAAATAATTCAATATAAAAATAATTCATTTTAGTAGTGTCATAATTTTTTTTTATAATTTTAACATTTTCTTTAATTAAATTTATTCAAAACTGTTTACGATTAAATTTGGTTTTTAATAATTAAATATCTAACTTTAAATATTTCGCTTGTTTATTGAATTTATTCATTCGGACAGGTAAACTTTAAATATTTCGCATGTTTATTGAATTTATTCATTCGGACAGGTATATATTTGTTAAAAAAAAATTATATTTTCCATAAAAATAATTTATTTCTACAAGAGTGCAAAGAAAAAATTTATAGCGAAGGAATTGATTCATTTTTTATACCTTTTCTGCTTTGCATCCTTCATTTCAAATTTATAAAATATTTTAATTTAATCTCAGTCATGATCATGCAATTTTTGCATCTATTTATCAATCTTTCAGCTATATTTCAAACAGAATTTAATATTTTATATCTACAAATTTAAAAAAAAATTAAATATTTTGTTTTTAGTCTGCATCTAAATCGCTTTACCTACTTTGCGACAATCGATGAAGAATAATAAAATTGTAAGACTCTTTAATTCTCTAATTAGATTTCTCTAATTTGATGAAATTTCATTTCTAAGTCTTGCATGATTTTCCACTTGATATAACCTCCTATTTATAATTTAATACGCGATAAGTTTAATGAAGTGTAAATGCTTTAACGAATTTCCTAAATAAATATTAAGATAACGTTAAATAACTATCCTTAATTAAAATAATTGTTTAATTGTAACAAATTTTAAACAATAAATAAAATATTTTTCTAGTAAATTTCTTTATTGCAACAAGATAAAATAATCTGATAACAAAATCCGTCCAATCGTTTGAATTTTGAAACTTTCGTTGTCGTTAGTCTCTAAATTTGTTTGTTATCTTTCTGTATAAAATTTCTAATTATTATAGAAAGCATTTCTAAATTAAATTATATTATTTTTAATATTCTTGATATACAATATCTTACTGATAAAATAAAGTCTTATTGATCAACAAAAACAATAGCAGAATTTTCAACATTCTGCAAGAGAAATAAATTACATTAAGTTAATGATTGCTTCATACAGTATTAGTTCTTTTATATTCTTTCATTTGGTGATTTAACTATTTTCTTTTTGCTTATTGAAAGAGTCGATAAAGAAAAAATAGTCAAAATCATTAAATGGCAGACTGTATATATATATAGCAGCTAATATTTGGAAGAGATAATCATTAAAAACATTAAAAGTACTAACAATAAATGTTTTGATAATCTATACGTGTTCAGCTGAGAGTTTCCAGCCGGTTTTCTTAGATAAGATTCAATATAATAACTGTTTCCAATAGTTGAATTGAACTCTACAGTAGCATGCAATCTAATATATTCAATTTAGGTTAATTGATTTATCTGAACTGTTCTAGGAATTCGCAAATTAAACTCATATCAATCTGTATTTTCAGGTGCTGGTGGTAAGAAAGGTCGCCAAAGAGAGAGACGACTTATGAAAGGATTCGATATCGGACTAGTGGAAGGTTCGGTTCAGACACTTCCGGAATTTTGTGCTGCAGAAATTACAAAAAAATCGCCAGTTAGTCGGATGGTTAAACTAGCCAGAATAGCCGGAAGTAAGAAGAAAATTAAAAAGGGAAAATGGAGCTATTTAGTGGAAGCTACTAGAAACGCACGATCAGCTTTTTCTAGAAGTCGAAGCGAGGATTCGATTAGCAGCCAATTGAGTTCTGAACAAATGAGTCAGAGATTTGCAACTTCTCCTAGTGAATCGAACTCCAGTGTGGCTACATCACCTGGTGTAGCGGTTAACGACAAAACTAAAGACTTTAGCCCCACTCAACAGACACCGAGTATAAAAAGATCGATGTTTGCTAGACGATTTGGCACCATTTCCTTCAATCCGACCAAATTAAGAATGATTTTTCAGGAGCAAAAGAATTCTCATTCGGAGAACAATGTTAAAAGTATTACATTATTAGAACGCACTCAGGCATCTAGAACTTCCAGCGCACCTTCCACCGAAGAACTTACAATATGTAACGATTTACATAAGAGAGGAGACAGAAGACCTTCGGCTTCACTGTCATCACTGTACATGAATTTACCTTCACGTAGTCTCTCGCCAATTCCTAGTTGTGCCAGTTCAAACGTTCACACGCCTAGGAGTTCCATCACAGGAAACGTAGAGATGCAAACTATTAATTTAGACGGTCCCGAAACGGAACTTCAAAGTGTAGAACTTGTAAACAAAAGTGAAAACGTGCCCGTAACAATTAACACGACGGATACAATTTCAACTGTGAGTAGTCCCGAATGTTTAATCAGTCAAAGTTCTTCCAGGGAACCACTGATGGCTAATCAAAAATCGGCTAACGGAACTTTAGGAATTATATCGACTGTATACGGCATCGAACCTGTGAATTGTCCTCTATCTATGGGGTGGATATGAACGTAGGTACACAGAAAAATCTTTAAGTTTAACTAATAATTTATAATTTCGAAAGAACCAATCGTATCCAAAACCATATCGAGATAATGCTTCAAGAGTTTTATAACAATTTTAAAACCATTCTTCCTAATGAACGACCGGAAGCGAAGTTTTTCTTTTTGAATTAATTTTACTATACAACGCAGTTCATTCAGAAAATTAGAAATTTCATGAATAGAATTTGTTTTTCTTTATTAAAAAAAAGAACTACATTCTGTATAAAAGTAATTTATTGCTAAAGGAAGAAAGAAAACAATTGTCATGTACGAGTGAGAAAAAGAATTTTTGTCTGCAAACTGCAAGTTTTCAAGGAAAAAATTTCGTATAATAATTTTAGTTTATATAATTTAAAAATTATTATTTACATCTGTCAATTTTTAAGATCGGCCTTAAATTTATACAACGAATATAAATAAAAATAATAATAATAATAATAACGAATTTATGAACGACTTCTGAAGTAATCCGTTTTCAAAACAGTTAAAATTTCATGATTCAAAATTTATAAACTCACTAAAATATTTAAGATAATCTTAGCAAAAAATATAACCGAAATTCATATTTAAACAACATCAAATTTATTTTTTTAATCGGCTTAAAAAATAAGAATATCGATAATTAGTTTTATCGTAAAAATATTTATTTTCTGGCAAAAGATACTAAGTAGCCATGTTGTACATATAAAAAAAATGCTTTGTATAAAATTTATTTTAAATTCTAGAAAAAAATTTTTATTCGAATAATATATATATATAGAATTATTCCCGTGATATTTATGCAAAATGTTTGTATAGTAAATTATATATCGGGTTTCCATTTTGCTGTCGAAAGTTCTAGTCGCCAAATAGTCGTGAAAATATAGCAAGAATGTAGAGTTTTACTCAAAAAAATATTTTTTATTTTGATTCTAAGATGTGATGTCGAATGTATATAATAAATAATATAAACCAGACTGGTCACGAACGATTAAACTTAAAAATATATTTTTATTTTTGTAATAAATATTTATTTATTTAAGATTTTATGTTATTATATTCGATGTTTATTTTGTTGTATATTCTTTTATATTAACTTAAAGAAAAAAGAATTTTGTTACAATATGTTGAATTGAAACAAAAAAAAGGCAAGATCAATGGGCGATGAAGGATGTAAAGATTATTAAAATTATTATTATTATTGAGAACACGGCGTTTTTACACCTACACTGATCAAATTTTGTACGTAAGGATTTTTAATAAAAATTAGAATAAAAATAAAATGTGTTTCTAATTATTTTTACCATTATAATCGTCGCTGAGTCCGTTTAATTAGTGATAAAATGTCCATGATAAATTTCCTGAATTGTATCATTATCTTCCACAGCATCGAAGAAAAATGGTAGAAATTGTTCGTTTAGTCTCTTGATGAATAAGTAATTAAATGTAAGGACGTAATTTCTACTTTTTAATGAAAATAAGTGTACATAATTGAAACTGGTTACATTGTTATTATTTTTGATGAATAAGGACGTAATTTCTACTTTTTAATGAAAATAAGTGTACATAATTGAAACTGGTTACACTGTTATTATTTTTGATGCAGCAGATAACAGTTTCGTCAAGTCTAAGTCATTTAAAGAACGTTTCCTTTCTTAAATGTTAATATCCTATATATTAACATTTTTATAGAAGTACGACTTCGTTTTATATATTCGAAAAAATCGATTACTAAAAAAACAGAATAGATTAAACGATTGAATAAAAAAAATTAAACACTAAATCGCGATTAAGACAAACAAGAAAAATATTATTTTAGATTAGCTCCATTCTGAAAGATACGTGAATGAATTTCTAGCAGAATCTTTTTAGACAAAATAACAGTTTTATATAACAGAATCAATAATTGACAGAATGTTTAGAAGTCAAGGAAAATAATAATCAATGTAAACGATGTATCATCGCCTGTTATGCCATTTTGTGTTAAAAATAAGACTCACTTTTCTAGGAAAGAATATAAGAAGGATTTGCATTAACATAACCAAATATAGAATTAGGTATCACTAAGATAAGTTTAAATTAAAGAAGTATTTTTCATAAATTATTAGATATTTTGTTCTTTAGAGATATTTGATAACATAACAATAAAGGATATAAAACTTTTAGTTTTATATTTTTTATTATTATGTTATATTTTATAGAAATCATTCCGAAAGCTAATGACCATTGAAATTTTAGCTATTTATTTACTGTTTTTCAGGAAAAAAATTGTATAAACTTTCAATCTTTGTGTATTATGTTATTCTTGTGTAGTTATGTTATCCATGTGTGTTATATTATATATATATATATTTATGTTATCTTCGAGTATTATGTTAACCTTATATAGTTATGTTAACCTTGTATATTATGTTATCCATGTGTATTATGTTATCTTGTATAAGAAAAAAATGTATAAACTTTCAATCTTTGTGTATTATGTTATCCTTGTGTAGTTATATTGTCGAAGGATATTATTATATTATCGAGAAATAACATAATACACAAAGATTGAAAGTTTATGCATTTTTTTTCTTCTGTAAAACAATAAATAAATAGATAAAATTTCAATGGTCATTCGCTTTCGGCGGAATGATTTCTATAAAATATTTTTTTGGTAATAAATATTTCAAGGTAAGAAAAAGTATTTTCTTTTAAGATTTATAGTTGAACAACAAAATGTGCTCTTTGATTCGTCAGGCGAGAAATCTTTTGAATTGCTATCCACTTCAATTAAATAGAAAACATTCTGCAAACTGTCAAAACTATTGTATTGCCTATTATTTCGTAGCATTTTAACATCAAAACACATCTATCAAATACGAAAGATTTTTGAATTATTGCGAATATAAAAATATCATAATTTATTCTCTACTTGCCGAATAAAAAAAATAAAAAATCTTTAAATCCTGGCCAAGTAACAATTTTATTTTTTACTCGATTAAATAATTTTTTTATTTAAAAATTAGCGGATTTTAAATTTATTTAGACTTTACTCTTTATTGGAATTATTAAATAAATGATCGTGAAAATTTTTATATAAACTGTTCTCCGAAGGAAATACTTCCAACTGATTTATGAATGAAGATAAGAGACTGATCTAATAATTTTTAATATTAAATAACCTTTGAGTTAATGATTGTCCATTTAATATATGACATCATTATATTTAACTGGTGTAATATTCAAAATAATTCTGTTAGATGAAAGATTACTTTGTTTACGATAAAAATGACTGTTTAGTTTCGTTGCATAATTTTAGAGATTTTGTTTTTCGTAGTGGAAAAAGTTTTCTGGTAACATTTATCCAAACATTAGCTAGATTGTTAGTGTAGATAGAAACATGGAGAAGATACCCTAAGGCATTATCTGCATCGCCTAATAATGACTACGTGGGGAATGTTTGTTTCCAAAGTTAGATCGAATCTAGATTAATTAAAATTTCTTATTTGCATTCACTATTTTTCTTTAAATTTAATACGTAATACTTATAAAGAAACTTTTATACCATATTTTCATAAATATAATTAAGAAATTTCTTATAAACATTGTTAAAAATGCGATATAATATAATTTAAGAAACTTAATCGCATTCCAATTTCCATTTAAATTTAACTAAACTAGATTAAAGTTTTGTGAATAAACTTTATTTAGTTATAAAGTACATAAGGCTAAGAATGTTTCGATTTTCACAATTAGCATATGACTCATGTTTATATTTTAACATTTATTTCATTGAAAGCAAAATAATTTCTATCAGATCGTTCTCAGGTTTGTTGATGACATAGTATCCCTTTCCTAAAAGATCAACCTTTACAGAATCTTCCTTCCAGATATTGGAATTTTATTATCCAATCTAAGAATTTACTGAAAGACGTAAACTTTCATATAATTATTCTCATAACAATCAGACAATGTACTCTTGAAAGAGAGCTAACCGTGGAATATTTTTCCCAACGACACAAAAGGACAATATGAATTACAAAATGGTTTCAAAGATTATTATTCTGGTTACTGATGCAGAGCTAAAGCGGTTAGCCTTTCAGATGGTCACATTGGATATATAAACAACGTTCTTCAAACAGCAGCTTTTCCACTCGTGGTTTGTTGCACATATATCTAATAAAGAAAACAATATACTTATTGGTCACTTAATGAAAAATTCTTGCTTGAAGTGCAATTAAATCCTTGTATTATAACAAAAATAAACTGCAGCACGTGTGTGGAATCCTAATTTATTTTAATTTATAAAATATAAACGAATATTAAATAAAAATTCTTGGACTTCCAATTGAAATTTGCAAAATAAAACATATAGTTATTGGTCATTTTATATAGATATCTGATGTTACCTTGAAATTCTGTAAGGTATTGGGATTAAGAAATGCAACATTTATAACTGGCAGAAAAACATACAATTGAATATTACTGGAATCTGTCTTTAAAATTCTGAGTTTGCCATTACTAAAAAGTGGCCAGTTAGTTACGAGTGAAAAAATTTTGCAGAATGGGCTAGGTTTGTTTGTGTCTATGAAAACTGTTAGTACAATTGCTATAGCCTGTTGTTTTGAGTAAATAGGCGGATCAAAATGCATTATAAGTCAATAGACAATCGAATTAAATCGCCATAAAATTTCAGCCAAAATTAAATGAATAATACACTTTGGATTGATATTCTAGCTAAATATGTTATGAAATTATAAATGACGTTAGTCTACATGATGATATGATCATTATTAGGATTCCTAAATTGGAACTGGCTGTTCATTAAAATCAGTTGTGAGCAATTTATTTAATCATTGCTTATAACTAAAACTTTAATGTAGAAATATGAATAAATTAGAAGAAAAAGAGAAAAATAATAGCCAACACTTTATGGAATACGGAATGAAGAAAAATGTGGGGAACAGTAAAGATATAAAAAAAAATATGTTTTGTAAATAAATCAAAAATTGTAATTTAGTAAAATCCCATTAGGAATGTGGTAGAAATGATGGTTCAAATTGGCGAATATGTTGTCCAAGAGCCAGATGGGATTTTTTCTTTTCATAGTGATATTAATGATCTAATTTATTATTGTGGCATCTAATTCGTAACCAGGATTCTTGCATACCATTAAATAGTTAATATTCTGGTAGATATGATGCATTGATTATAACAAAAAAATGAAATAATAATTTATGAGCAAAAATTTATTTCAGTTAATCAGTTGATCGCTTTCATACAGAAGCAGAAAATAAGGTTATAAAAAGGATTCAAACAGCCATTTTACTCTAGTTCAGTATTTCTTAAATATTAGTTGCCAAACCAAACAACAGAAAACACTGTACTTTTTTCCAGCCAGCGAAATGACTTCCTAGAAGGGTATTTGACTTCCATCTAAAAGATTTATGATGTTTATGTCTAGATCCTATCCTCAGATTTTCTTGGGAGTCAAGGATCATCTTTAAACCTTCCTATCGACTCCATTACAGATGGTGGCCAATCAGTCGTAGGCTCTGAAAAGTCGCAGTCATAAATCCTAGTGAGATTCGGTAGCGTAACTCAGCGAATGAATCTTGTTTCATGGACAGCTTTTTTAATATTACGCTATTTTTATTTTTGTTCATATTGTTGAATAGTGGGATTATTTCAGAGTTGACCATATATCACTCATATCTGTAATGGAACTATCTTATCCGATCAATTCCATCAGGGGTAATCATTATTTCCACTGATTTGGGAATGAAATTTAAAAAATATTAAGAGAAATCTTACCAAACCATCTGTTTTGTCAAAATATGGAAGCGCTTTAACTTTTATATCTAAAAATATCTGTGAATTGAAGCCAGGATTCTAAATGAATTTCTAGGTTTCAGTGCAAAAATGTTTCAAGGAAGTTCAGCAGAATCGGATGATTATCACTGGATTCCTTATTATTAGTCGGTCGGATGGCCGTGTAGTAAAGCTATGGCTTACCACCCTGGAGGATCCGGGTTCAAATCCGTTGAATCCCATCCTTCAACCATCCGATTGACCCCATCATGGTTATTGGCCAGCCTGTGATGGGCTCTATAAGTGGCCGCCACCAAGTATAGTATATGCGATATGGCGGCTTAACTAATTGAGACTCCTTATTTCATGTGTGTGTGTATGGGAGATACAAAGGTACCCAGTATTTAGTTCAAGCATGCTTTAAGCCAATGTATATATAATTTCTTATAACCTAGTTCAACAACAATCCGAATAATTATAACTCTTCTCATAACTACATAATTGCAGATTGGATCATTTTATGAATGGTATATCAATTTTGGATAATGTTTTATGTTTAAAAGCATAATACTGCTGCTCAGTGCCGATATTATTTTCTCTCTTCTGTGGGTCACCATGGACAACAAATGTAATCTAAAGCATGATACTAAATCAAACAGCTTTTTAAGTGAGCATAATCGTTAGTAATATGCAATATTTCAACTGAAAATATATTTTATATGATAATTGACAATAACATTAATAATATTTCAAATTAGAGATGTTTATGTATTTCTTAGTAAGTTATATGAATGTACTGACTACTTTGCATGTTATATTTTAATTAATTAAATTTTATTATTATTATTATTATACAGTATTTAAATTTTGTTAGTGATTATTTGTTTATTTATGACCTTTTCCATTCAGGAATGGAAAAAAGGCATATGAATTAAATTTTTTCTGGATTCTCCCTCAATACAATAATCTGTTATCGCATTGATCTCGCACATTATTATCAGATTTAAATTAAATTCATGGTTATTATTGGAACTTATTATAAAAACTAAGCGCATTAAAATGATCAACATGGGGTTAATATTATTGACGTAATAAGATAAAAAATATTCTTAAACAGTGAGGCAATATCTCTTATAATATTAACAGAATTGAATGAACTATATAAGAGTTACTTAGATGTATTAGTAGACCAAGTCTGCTGAAGAGAATCTAAATTGGATCATTATTAATCAACCGAATTTTATAATTTTGATAGTTCAATAAAGATAAAATCGAATAATGTAAAGAATCACATGATCAATTTAGCAATCTTAATTTGCTAAACGTTACTTGATCTTCATTAATTCTCTTAGTGGATCTCAAAATGTAGGGGAAAGTTGGCTACATTGTACTCCTTAAGAAAATAATGCTCCTGGAAATTAAACTATCAATCCAAAACAAAAAATCTGTTTTTAAATCTGTTTTTTGTTTAAAAGTTTATTTTGTGCACACAATTCTAATCAAAATGAAACTACAAAAATTTGCAATTTTTCTTATAAATAATAGAAGAAAAAAGTGTAATTTGATACGATTTAGAGTACTGGTTCGCTAAACTGTAGGCCTACTCATGTGATTTTAAATCGTACCTCTAAGAAAGTCAGGAATATTTTTAAAAAACGAAACAATAATTATACGATCTGAAGAAATTATTATTTATTAAAGAATTATAATTAAGTTACAATATAAAAACAACACTTATAGTATTTAATAAACTCAAGTTTATGAATTAGACTCTAATTTGGGCTTTTTTATGGAAATCAACTACTGCACTACGAACTATTCTATTAGCCACCGGTACGATTTACCGAACTTTCTTCAATTTCATGAAATTAAAAACTATAAGAAAACGTTTAATGATTTACCATATCTGTTAGTGGTACCACATAATAGATAAAATTCGACAAATGAAATAAGATTAGATAAAATTCCGAAAACTTACATCAAAGTTGCAAAAAAAAAAACTGATATTTAAAGTTTACTCATCATTAAATCGCTTGAAATGGAAAATAATATAACGGCATTCATATGACTCAGGATACTACAGAATAGTTTTGCCACATAAAAAATGATAATTTGTTTTGGAAAAACAGCGGTGGTACGATTTGGCTTACTTTCCCCTATGTACTCAGGATACTACAGAATAGTTTTGCCACATAAAAAATGATAATTTGTTTTGGAAAAACAACGGTGATACGATTTAACGTACGGTACGATTTGGCTTACTTTCCCCTATGTGAATTTCATTCAAATCAGATATTTAAAAACAGAATTGAAATTTTAGTGTCCACTATGAGTTGCCCACACCTGTAATAGAGTAGTTTTAGTAAAAGAAATGGAGAACAAACTCAATAATTTAACCCCTTAAAGAATGAAGGATTTAGTAAATGAACTTAGGAAAGAGAAAAGGATCTTTCTTACCACAAATAGCGTGGCAGACCATTACGGATGAGTGAATTGTTTTAATTATCTCCTTTTACTTGTTTCTACTTCATTACTCACTGTTTTTCTAAACTCAAAACTTTTCTATTATACTTAATTCAACTCTAAATGTATAAATGACTTTTAATGATTAAAATATATATTTAGGTGAAGTTACTAGAAGCTGAATTAATTTTAAGAACCAACACATCTCTACACACACAATAAAAATTATACAGTCAACAAAACACATGTAAAACATATATAAAACCATAATTGGGTATAGTTAAATTTATAAACCCTTTTGGATATAATCAAACAATTCTCCTTACACACCTTATTCCTTAGTATTGTATTGAGTGGAAATAATTCACAGTTCTTTGCTCAACTTTAATACAGAAATATATAAAATATATATTTGTATATACAATACATTCAAAAACCCACTATGTGTAACAACAAATTCACCCACTCTCTCTGTGTGGTAAGGTGAATGAATTCTGCCTTCATGCAAAGTGGATAAAGGAGCAGAATAAGGAATGATGAATGAATCCCAAAGGAAACCAGCGAAGTGAGACTTAGGATTCGATTGAGATCCATTAGGTAGAAGGTTAGAGCATTTTAAGCAGTCATCAGAATCTGTACATAGACTAAAGTAGTTTACAAATGCCATTGAAGTATATCTTTAATGAACTGGATTATACAATTTGAACATATTTTAAATGCCTTCTTCTTAATTATAATTATTGACCGCCATGTTTCTGTTTTCACATGGATGAAAGAATGTTATTTCGCTTACTTGATTGTTGTTGTTCAACGATAAGAGATCAGCATCGATAATATAGGATATTATTATATCAATAAATATCATTTTTTTAATATTTTAAAAATAAAATTTATATTTACAATACCGAGTCAAAATTAGATATCGAATAATCATAAATATTAAAAAATAAATAAATTTTTAATATTTGAGAATCAATTTCCAGATGAAACTCATTAAATAAATTTTATTTACACGAAATTTCTAACTTTATATCTTTGAAAATTGTTTTTATTAGAATTATTTAGTAACTGTGACAAAATCACATGGGGGACTCTGTTGTAATTAAAACAGATTACTTTGTAAACAGTTAAGAGATGAAAACAAAAATTCTTACAGCAGATATTTAACCATAAAATTATTCGGCTGATAAATTACTATCTTTTGATTATAAAATAAAAATAAAAACCTCACATGAATTTGAATAAACAACGCAAGTATTTTCTAGTTAAATAATATGTGATGAAAGTAAAAACTATTTAATTTACTGTATATTAATACAGTGTATGAATATCATAATTATTTCATCGATTGTTATACATATTTATTATTTATAAAGTTTTTGAAATCTTCGAACTAAAAGCGAATATTTTTACATGAATTACTTTTTAAATAAGTGATTGATAACATTAAGTTCAATAAAAAAATTTTATAAAATAATATTTTCCAGTATTAATTATATAAAAAAAAAATATTAAAAATGAGACACCTAATTTTCTAAGCAGAGAATTAATTATGATAAGCTTTTGATATAGGTATGTATGATTTTTCTGTTTTATTATTTTAAAAATGTTTCTTAAAATAATTTTTATGTAAATATAAAACTTTAGATAGAAATAATAATTTATTTGGTTTTTTATCTTATTCGAAAATCAAGCTAAATCAATATTTTATTTAATTTTTATAATAATAACTGAAATTTATATCGTTACCATAAAAAACATTTTATGATAATAATGTATATTTTATCATCAAAGTAACTGTAAATTAATTTTAATAAAAATACAACTTCTTTAATGATAAAACTCTTTAAAATTAAAGAAAGTTATAAAGTTTGTTATTTATTTTCAGACTCAAAGTTATAAAGAATTTTATAACTTTGAGTATGAATATGATTAACAAGTATTTTTTAAAAGAACTAATTGCTTATTTTTCGAATACATTCGTTATTTGGAAATGATTAAAGATGCTCAATTAAAATTTGTCATTAAAGTCATCTTTAATGCCATGACCTCTTTAATGAATTTCATTAAAATTTATCAAATAGTTCAAAAGTTATTACGAGTTAAACTCTATCATTTTTAGCTTACGCTTACTTTACAATGAAAAGTGGGGCATATAAAATCATCATTCTGTTTGTTACCTGTCTGTTTGTCTGCGTGCCCTCTTTAATAACATTTGAATTAATTAATATATTTTCCTGAAATTTGATAGTAATGTTTATTGTTAAAAGTAATCTCTATGCCACCATCATTTAATTTTCTAGTTTAAATTTTAGACATTTAAAAATGATAAACATTCAAACTTCTGAGATACTCTTTTAATATATTTTTAACCAATTATTGATTTTTAACTTTAATGACATTTAGTAGAAAGGTTAAACTATTGGAGATGACCTCAATGCTCATCGATTATCTCTTCCTTTATTTTCAACAATTTAAAAATGGTGAAGGTTCAACCTTCCAAGATTTCTATCTAATAACTTTTGAACTATTTAATTGATTTTTATAAAATTTAGCAAAATAATCAAAACATTAAAATCGACTTTGAAATAGATTTAATTATACCCTCAGCTTCATTATTTACAAAATGGTGACGTTCAAACTTCACAGATTACTATGTAATAATTATAGAAATATTTTGATAGATTTTTATGACTTGGTGTTATCATCGAAGATGATTTTTGATAATATATATTTTTAATCTTTTATGTTTATCCATTTCAAAATAGAAAGTACAAGATTTTTGTTCAGTTTCTCACTGGAATAAAAATTTTAACCTTTACTCAATATACTATATCCTGATTCAAATTCATTATCAGTAAAGTCCACAACGTTTCGAAATCCTAACTTTTAGAGGCTTCAAGAATAACTTACTACAGTGGACTGGCGTTTTGACGAATCTCCAATTTACGAATTACACGTTTTACGAACTGTTTAGTTCGTCCCAAAAAGTCCCTAATGTTAATTAATGCCATTCTCATTTACGAACTTTTTTGGGGATCCGTACGAGTTCGTAAAATAGAGAGTCCACTGTAATTAGCATCAGTTTTTAGCCATTACATACATATGACAAAACGCCTAAGATCTAAGAACTTTTCAAGGAGTAATGAAAATATTTGATTCTTGAAGAAATAATTAACTGATTTCAAAATAGAAAATAATAAAAATGCATTCAAATTTCTTTAAATTAACAGTAAAAAAATTAGATTGTTTGTAAGTGTTTTCTAATACTAAAGGTTTAAATATTAATATGCAGGAATCTAATTATTATTATTATTATATCTAATTTTATTTTCCAAATTCAGAATATTAGCAAAAATTAATAAGTCCCTACTTTATTGCGATCAATTTATCTAATAATTTAAAGAAATATTAAACGAAAGAAACTGTCAATTATGAAACCAAAATTTCATGATAATCAAATTATCATCTTATATAATTATAATGTAAAATATTTCGTTGAATTTAAAATAACATCACAAGCTTTCGTAATATAGAGCCTTTATATATACTATACAGTATATTTATTGATATAAAGATAATTTATAAAATTATTCTTTTATAAATAAAATAGATACCATGGTTTGATGATAAATATTTAAATACTGTATATTAAAACACATTATTATGTCTAAAAAATATAACATTTTATAAAAATTATTTAAAAGTGATCAGTGTGGGTTGCTGTGCAAATAGATGGTTCTATATCTCTCTTAATATTCAAACTTTTATAGTATTAAATAAATAAGAGATTGAAGTAATATCTAGCAGTAGATCTAAGTTATACAATCTTCCTTCAAGCTATCTAATATATTATTTATCTATTTTTACTTTTGGTTATCGAGTATAATGTTAACATAACGTCTACATATTTATTCATACCTTATCAGTTCATGCTTACTAAGCTTTTAACTATTATTTTTCTAATATATATATTGTATATAATTGATTTTATTTAAAACAAAAGAAAAATAAATTATACAGGATGGCGGATAAATCACTTTAGCATTTAAACGTTTAATAACTTTTGTGCTAATATATATTTTTAAATTTTTGTTTTAGATTTTCAAAATTCGTCCCCTGGAAATTTATTGTGGGAAAATGCACGTGGAGAAATGCATAAAAATCATCGAATTTTATTTCCAAAATCAGGGCTCCATTGTTCTAACGCAGAACCCGTGATGTCATGTAAATAGGGATCATTTACATGTCATCATTTTTCATTTTCTATACTTAATCATATAAAAAATGAATAAAAATAGTTACCAAACAAAGCTAGTTAAATAGTAAAACGATTTATGATACATGAAAAGAACAAGAAGTTCCAGAAACAACTAAAATTTCCTACTTCCGAATGTAGCATTTATTTGTTATTTGGAGTCTATTTGATTTTGTGTTCTCTAATGTTACCAGCATAGATGTCACTATAAATGATAGTGGCATCACTCATTGTTACGTAATTATGATGTCATGAATTATCAGATTTTTATGTCATATAAGAACTGTGTTTTTTACGTCACGTAAGAACTGTGACATCATTGTAGTGTAAATGATAGTGGCATCACTCATTGTTACGTAATTATGATGTCATGAATTATCAGATTTTTTATGTCATATAAGAACTGTGTTTTATACGTCACATAAGAACTGTGACATCATTGTAGTGAAGGTATTGAAATAGGAGCGCTTCGTTAAGCAATGAGGTAAGATATATGTTATCCGGACACTTGTAACATTTGGCGTTATCTATTAACACGAATATAAAGTTGGAATATAAATGAAATTTTATCCTGAAGGATTAAAGGATGCACCGTCAAGGTATTCTTCAATGGCAGAGAACATCAATACCAAATTTCATGAAATTTGGTATATGATATATATATATAATATACGATATAATATGTATAGGCCTATAATCTAAAAATAGAACTTAAAAATATGCAATTAAAAATATGAATAGATAAAAACATAATCCACAAAATACGAAAAATGTAAAAAGCTTTCTTACAGAAATGTTTTTAATTAAATAGTAGGCCTAATATTAAAATGTTTTCAACTAAACGACTAAAAATATTAAAATTAAACTTAAATAGATAATTTTATAAACTGTATTTTGTATATTAACGAAGTGTTATATATATTTATAACTTATTTTAAAATAATTAATCGGCCGGATTAGCCTCATTCGGATTTCTACCATGAAGAATCAGTGTTCAAGTCTCGGCTCCCATTCCTCAGAAAAAATTTACCTTGGAGTCGGGGCCGGCCCGTCGATCCTCTATAATCCTGTATAACCCCTTTCGGGGAAGTTTTGCATAGATTTATGGTAGCCTGTAGAAGGGCTTGTTTCACTTCGCCACTTAGTAGTACTCTTACTGAGTTGGAAGTGGCGTCATCTGTTGACAGAAAAACTTATTTTAAAGTGTTTTGTTTTTATTTTATTCTAACAGAATTAGATATTAATTGTAGATTTTAAATGTTTTTATATGAAGTAAGAATAATATGACAGTTTATCATTAAAAAGAATAAATTTGTATTTAAGTATCAAACCTAATTAGTCAATGCAGAATATATTATAAATCATTACGGTTAATTAGTATATATTTTAAAAATTTATTCAATGCCGGCCATAGATTAACAGAAAAATTTTTATACTATGGATAGATTTTTCGCCTTACTGTATAATTCATTTTTAATTATATTTATAATTCGATTATAGATATAATTTTATTTTATTTTTTATTGTTATACATTTTATAAATGTATAATATTAAAAACAAACAAGAAAGAAAAAGATTTAACATTGAACAAACTATAATTACGACATAATAGTTTTATTTATAACGATAGAAAGCAGATGTCAGAATTTTCCAGTACAAGTACTGTATATAAATATGATAAAATAAGAAATGAAAAGTCAGAAATTTTCACAGTTTTAAAAAATAAAACATAACAAATTCCTCTAATTCGAACTAACAGGGGGGAAATATATAATTAGAATTAGTTAAAGAACATACTTGTTATATTTTCAAATCATAATTAAAAATAAATAAGTAAGCAAATTTATTCAAAAAATAAATAGGTTGAAAGTCGTATTTTCTCACACTATGGTAATTCTTATATAATATTTAATTTTTTAATGAGTTACTCAAAAGTGATCTCACTGTTATCAATAAAAAATATGGTCGCTCGTATGGCAGCTGTGTAAGCGTGATTACAATTCAACTTTGGAGGAATCGGTTCAATTCCCGCATCTCTCACCTGTAAAAGATTTTTCAGGAAGATTCCAGGACATATTTTGTTGAAATCTTATTTTCCATCTGGCAGCTAAAGCTCACGAAAGGTGTGGGAGCCCGTGGCGGATCCTGGAACATCAGGAGCATAGTATACAATAGCATGAAAAGTGGCATAAAACTCACGTAAGAAGAATAGCAAATATGTTACTTTATTGCACAAACAAAATTGAATATAACCAATATCATTTTAATTCAAATTAAAAATAATATAAGAGTACTACTTTTTAATAGTAGATATCAAAAATATATTAATAAATTAATATATTTTTGATGCTACAACGGATGCTAATAAATTTTTTATATCTGTTTGAAATTAATTAAAATTAATTAATTTTTTCAAATTGTAACTTACTAAACTTATGATAAAATCAAAATTCTGTATATATATTAAAACTATATATCTAATAACGTATCTAACTAGATTCATATAAGGTTTATTTTCTGTTTATCGAATAGAAGTCATTTTTGTTTTTACTAGTAGCATAACTGGTATCAGTCATAATAGAACGGGAACACTTTCTATTGTTATATTTAATCGTAATTATTTGATTTAAAATTAAATAAGTCACACATAATGTTATATGAAAAATATATATTAAAAGTTATATATAATAATTTTCCATTGACTAAATCTTGTATTTTAGTAGAAGTTATGATGTTTGGATGAATATTATCCTGTCTAGAATGCAAAATAAATTCATATATCTTTTCCCCATATGACTAATTAATCGGTTAAACGTACACATGTGATCATAAAAGTCATTTGCTGGTAGATAAAAGAGAAAAGTTCTGATAAACTGTTGAAAAAAGAAGAACACGGTTTTCTAAACAAACATATACAGGAGGACCGAATGGTCGCAGTGAAAGCTGTTATTCTTTCTCTCTTGAGGATCCAGTTTAGTTCCCGGATCACATATCTCCAGTGTTTTTAGGAGAGGTCCTGACTCGGTTCGTTGAACTCCATCCTCCAACAGACTACTGATTCCACAGAACTGTGGGCAGTCAGTAGTGGTCATTATACTGTCCTCTGTGTAGTACTCCGTGAGTGGAAAGTGGCGTAAAACTGCATAGAGAAAAAACAAACATGCATATCTCAAAAATATTAATTTTATATTCCAAACCACGCATTCCCTTATTTCTAATAGTATTGAGTAGTGCAAACGAAAAACTAAGGTCAAAATTAAAACGATATTGGAAATTTCAAAATGACACGATCGACATGATTAATAATTTATTTCGCATTTTATATATACGCTTACATAAACACCACTTACAGTTATTCTACCAAATAAAAAATCACAATATTTAAATTTTTGATGATAAAAAAAAATCACTTACAAAAAGTTGTAATAACTCTAATGCAAAAAAAGAACATAGATTTTTCATAGGTTTATTATTGGCGAATGAAGCAGCTTTCTTTAAGTTCGCTCATTGTTCAGCAGAATCGAATGACATGCAACCTTATTTAACGAACGCCGCTCCTTATATTGGCTTCAGATTTACTAATTTCATGAGTTCTCGAAACACCCTGTGCCCTCCTTGGTGATGAAATTTTAATCATTTGTATAGCTAACTGAAAGACATATACAGAGTTTCGCAGTTCTTGCTATATTTTTTAGAGATGCATCGTTTTGTTTGCAGCAGAGTGTATTTTGAAGAAGGGAGCGGCGATGTGTCGTACGATTTTTACATAATAAAAGCGGCAAATCTTCAATTTTCTAATGAAATTGTATTATTATTGTTAAATTAAGCAAGATCTTATATTAAATTTTTCCAATATTACAATTTATTTTTTAATTTTATTAACGAAATTAAGGCGCCCCTAGGCAACTGTTTAGGGTCGCCTAATTATAGAACCAGCCCTGCTGTCTGGATATGCTAGTAAAGGATGAAAAACTTTTGAGACTTTTAGAGAATACACAAAGGAAAGTTACCGTAAATTTTGTCCCGTAGCAACTGTTCATAGTTTGTATAGTTGTATATAACATTAATAATATTTGTTATCGCGAATTTTTTTAGTACCTTCAGGTCAGCAATCTCAAACTGGCGGCCCTCATGCCTAT
Source organism: Olivierus martensii (assembly GCA_000484575.1). Taxonomy (NCBI): domain Eukaryota; kingdom Metazoa; phylum Arthropoda; class Arachnida; order Scorpiones; family Buthidae; genus Olivierus; species Olivierus martensii. The sequence continues at coordinate 10,205 of AYEL01082282.1, read as the reverse complement.
TTAGTGACCCATGTCGATTTATAAATAATTATAACTGCAAAAGCATACAAAAGATATTCAGAAAAAAATCACAATAATTTTTCATTATATATTTGAAAATTACTAAACTTTAGTGTTTTTAATAAAGTGTATTGAAATTTAATAATGCCTAATAAATTTGTAAATTAGAAATGAAAATTTTATATTGAAAAGTACTATCATTTGCAAATTTTACTTTATAATTTTTGCGGCCCTCCAACCAACTAAAGATAACTAGGTGGCCCTTTGAAGAGAATGAATTTGAGATTGTTGTTTTAGGTGAAAAGAGGTCCTGAACTTTCTTTTTGACTTTCACTATAGAAAAAAGGAAAACAACATAAACTAATATTCACAGGAATATGGTATTCCATGTAGGATACTTAATAATGATTAATAGTCAAATAACCAGGTGTAAAATCACATTAATTCGAATAAGGCAATCAATGCAAAGAATTAACTTTGTCTTTAGATCAGTGTTTCCCAACATGGGGCGCACGTCCCATAAGGGAGCAATTCAAGAATGAGTTATTAACATTGAATTTTTTTCATTTCTTTTGGTTTTAGGGACAATATATATAGTATATAAATATATATTGTGATATAAATATTTTTAAAATTAAAATCAGAATATACATGGCGGTTGTAAAACTTTATTTGCTGTTTTTTCATATTAATTTATATTATTATTATTTTTAACAATTTTAAGTGATTTCTTCCTCAGTACTTCAACTGTCCTTTTGTTCTTTTATTTTTCTGTTTCATGGATGCCATGTTTTTGGAAGCCTGTTTAGACCAAGTCAATAGCATTTTAGGCTTTCTCCATGTGAATAGGAGTTCACTTTTTGAATAATAAAAATTATATGTCACAGGGGGCATCGGGATTTTAGAGATGCTTAGGTGGGGCATGACCAAAAAATGGTTGGGAACCATTGATTTAGATAGTGTGTATTATGACAAAATTCTTTTAGGTTGTTTTTTTGGTAGATTTGCCTTCTTTGTATTATTGTACTTTTCTGTCGTGACAATTAAGAATAATATCAATATATAAATCTATTATAATATCAAAATTAATCTATAAAATCTTAAAACATAATACAAGCAACCATGGTTTTAGATATAGATTTCGGAGAATAAAGCCCACTTCAGTCTCAATTCCATATTACTCATATTCTTTACAGAAATATATTTATTTTACAGTTCATATAAAAATCTTCATAATCTAATACTGAAATCCATTATACATAACAATAATTCCACTTTTTCCAGAAAATTCTATATAAATCACATTCTTTAACTTTAAAGACTATTACAAATATCCATATTTACATAATTAAAAGTTTATTTCTTTCGGCTTGGAGTTCACCTAACGGAAAGAATTAATCATCAGTTTAAATTAATTAATCGTAGAAAGGATGAATTTTTTAATTTGTTATTCATTTTTCTCATTTCTTCTTAACAAAAATATCTTTTACGAATGTTTAAATGTTACCAGAGCCTCTTCAGCCGCCAATTAATAACTATTAATTGAGCGTTTCCATTTCCCGGGACGTGGACCCAGAGGTTGGTTTTTGGGAAACACGTGTATGTGTTGTGTAGTCGTGGTGTGTCGAGTGAAACTTCGTGATATTTAAATGTGAGGATGCGACGATCGGATAATGTTTCAAATATGAATATCTTCGTGTGACTGTTGTTATTTTTAAGTGTTGTATGTGAAATCCCTAAATCACATTCCTTTACTCCAGTCATATACACGCATATTATCGTACATAACCAAAGTTCCGCAGTCATACTTCAAACACACAACATTCAATAACTGATATTCAAATAGTTCCTATACCGATTTTAATTGAAAAGTTCATAACGTTAAGTTTTTGAAAATATTATTTAATTTCAAAGAAAGCCTTATTAAAATTCACACTATCAATTTAGAAATATTTAATATAAATATAAATAAATTGACTGACTGGTTCACTTTGATTTTAAATGGAAAATCGCAAATACTGTTTTATTATTTTCTATTGTTACTACCTTGTTTTCAACGCACTACAGAACGTAAAAAGAATATAGTATTTTCAATTAATATGTTTTCGATATCCATCCACATTTATATTATAGGATTCGTATTAGAGAAGGACAAATGTTTAAAGACTGTTTCAGTTCCTATAATAAGGGATTGTTTTTCATTATAAAAAATTTGAAATTTTTTTGAGATCCGGATCTCTTGTAAGTACTACAAGAGATGGGATTCTCTTAAAGCAAAATTCCAAGTTATACAGTATTAATCTGCCAAACGTCAAAATGTATGAAATAATTTTATATAAGTATATTCATATATGTTATCGCGGGTTACAAAATTTGGATTTATAAATTGAGTATGGATTCCAGAGAAGAGATCAGAGGAATGGGAATCTCAGTAGTATCCGAAATTTTGCACATTGCATGCATAATTGCTTTATAATATTTAAAAGTGATTTAATTATAATTAATAACTATTACTCTAATAGTAATCTGGCATAGAAACGAATGAATATCACCACACATACATAATAATAAGATGGTTTGCATAGACAGTCTTTTTCGTCATCCTGCTCTTCGAACAGGAGAATAAGAGATAACATACAGTATATAATGTATAAATGTAAATTACCTACCTATAAATTGCTTACCTCAAACTACACTTTCTGTTCTTGATGAACTTTATCTCCAATCGATATTGTGTCATTCAATAAATGACATTTGTTGTGGAGTTCTGTTTTCAACATAATACTTTCTTCTTTTTCCAAATCTTCATTCTTTCTCAGAAACTTTCTAAAATAGATCAATTTATTTATAATATAAATCACATCTTAATTCAAAACAAATATATATTACAATCACAAAATTGTATTCTTAATTCTTATATTGACTTCAGAAAGAGAGGATTATTCGGCAAACATTGTTTTATAAACAATGTTATTGGATGATATTGTTTATTTGCATGAAACTTCAAATGGAATTTATTCAAATTTAAAAACTACCCTCCAATATTAATCCTTTCGATATTATTTTTCGATTTTACCGAGAATTCGAAATAAACTAATATCTTGCCATTTATTGATCACTGTGTTGTGTTAGTCTATATCCAAATTTTAAAAATGACAACAATATTATCAATATCAGCAATACTTAAATTGATTTCTCAATTATATGACTACAAGAAAGAGAGAGCAATTTTGCCATAGCTAAATTTGTAAAATTCAAAATTTGATAGATTTTTAAAAACATAGCAGGTATATTTATTGCTTATAGATAAGAATAATTGTAATAACAATGAATATCTAGAGCTACCTTTACGTTTAAAAAAAATAAAAAATTAGGTACGATGTAAGATATAACTAATCATACTGCAATGTTAATTTTTTCATATAACTAATTATTCATTTTTCTATTGTAAGATTTTAAAAAAATATTTGCACGATTCTATACATGAAAATAATATAACTGATCACTGAATTGATTTTGATAATTCTCACGATTATATAAAAGGTTTCTATTTATAAAATATAAATAATTAAAATTTAAAAATTTGATTGGAAATTGGTTGAAAGGCGAACGATCAGAATAGTTGTTTGAGAAAGAAAATTCTACGATACAAGTTACGAGTATCGTACTTACAATTACTATTATTTACGAAAAAAATTCGTGCTTACGTCAGCCCTCAATGATTGGAAAGTGGTGTTAAAAATAATTAGTTTTTTATTTATAAAATATAAATAATTAAAATTTAAAAATTTGATTGGAAATTGGTTGAAGTGCGAACGATCAGAATAGTTATTTGAGATAGAAAATTCTACGATCCAAGTTACGAGTATCGTACTTAGAAATTGCTATTATTTACGAAAAAAATTCGTGCTTACGTCAGCCCTCAATGATTATAAAGTGGTATTAAAAATAATTACTGTGAGGCTTTTAAAGGTTGGGAATGGAAAATAGGTAAGAAGGGCGATTCGTGGTGGAATGTGGAGGTGGCACATGTGACTAAAAAGAAGAAAACATATTTGAGAATGTTAAATGGAAATGTGAAGACAGATGTGTAAGAAATAAAAAAAAACTGTGCGAAATTAGTGAAAAAGAGTAAGGAGAGGATAGCAAGAGAAAGAGAGGAGAAATTTCAGAATGATTTTAATGGAAATAAAACAATATTTTGAAATTATAAGATATGGGTATGTATGGCGTCAAAGATAAAATTGGTAAAATATTGTGAGATCAATCTATGGTATTTAAAAATAATTAGTGTGAGGCTTTTAAAGGTTGGGAATGGAAAATAGGTAAGAAGGGCGATTCGTGGTGGAATGTTGAGGTGGCACATGTGGCTAAAAAGAAGAAAACATATTTGAGAATGTTAAATGGAAATGTGAAGACAGATGTGTAAAAAATAAAAGAAAAACTGTGCGAAATTAGTGAAAAAGAGTAAGGAGAGGATAGCAAGTGAAAGAGAGGAGAAATTTCAGAATGATTTTAAAGGAAATAAAACAATATTTTGAAATTATAAGATATCGGTATGTATGGCGTAAAAGATAAAATTGGTAAAATATTGTGAGATCAATCTATGGTATTTGAGAGAGAATTTCCATGAGCATCAAAAGCCTATTGGAGAAAAAGATGAGGGCAAAAGTGAAAAGATAAGAATGAATGTAAGGAATGAATATAAGAATGATGAAAAATGAATGAAGAAAATGTTATGAGTGCGAATTTAGTAAGTCTTGGTATGGACGGGATCACAACAGAGAGATTGATATATTATGAAAGTCTATTATCGAATGGAGGTGGTACCTGGGTATGTAAGCGTTCTATTCACAGGCATTATATTTTAGACAAACTGATAGCTAATCAGTAAAGATTTACTCGAAATCGCATTAATTGCTTGAAATTTATCATGTATCTTTTATATTAACTACTGTAACAAGTCTAGTAATATCTCTAGTAGTTAAATGATATCACCTACCTAAATCACAAGCTTTCTTCTCTAGACATACACCATAATATGGCGAATCTTATCAAATTCTCTTCGACAATTAACTAACAAATCATTGATTCAACAGTAATCAAATTCTCTTCGACAATTAACTAACAATTCATTGATTCAACAATGTTTAAATTGTTATACCGACATTCGAAAATTTTGAATTTTTTAAATATTTTTTTATAAATTTTATTTATGTTAAGACGTGTTTATATGCAGAGAGGAATTTTAAACTTCGAATAGGATTTATGCTTTAAACAAGCAAGTATACTAGACGTTATTACTACTGAAACGAAAAAAAAATAAAAATTTCATTATACAGCCAAAATTTAAATTGTTTATACTACATTTATGAATAATCTTTCCTTGGGTAATTAATCAAATGTAAGCATTCTATTCACAGGCTTCATATTTTAGATAAACTGATTGTTGATCTGTAAAGATTTACTCGAAATCGCATTAATTGCTTGAATTTTATCATGTATCTTTTGTACTAACTACTGTAACAAGTCTAGTAATATATCTAGTAGTCAAATGATATCACCTACTTAAATCACAAGCTTTCTTCTCTAGATACACACCACAATATGGCGAATCTTATCAAAATCTCTTCGACAATTAACTAACAAATCATTGATTCAACAATGATATTATATTGTTATACCGACATTCGAAATTTTGAAATTTTTTAAATATTTTTTATAAATTTTATCTATGTTAAGGCGTGTTTGTAAGCAGAGAGGAATAATAAACTTCGAAAAGGATTTATGCTTTAAAGAAGCAAGTATACTGGGCGTTATTACAACTGAAACGAAAGAATTTCAATATACAGCCAAAACCTAAAGGTTTATACTACTTATATGGATAACCATTCTTTGGGTAATTAATCAAAGGTAAGGATTCTATTCACAGACGAAATATTTTAAACATACTGATTGTTAATCTGTAAAGATTTACTCGAAATCGCATTAATTGCATGAATTTTATCATATATTTTTTATATTATCTATAGAAATTTATCTAATAGTCAAATCATAAGACCTACTTAAAAAACAAGCTTTCTTCTCTAGATATACACCACAATATAGCGAATCTTATCAAATTCTCTTCGACAATTAACTAACAAATCATTGATTCAACAATGATATAATATTGTTATACCGACATTCGAAATTTTCTAATTTTTTAAATATTTTTTTATAAATTTTATTTATGTTAAGACGTGTTTATATGCAGAGAGGAATTTTAAACTTCGAATAGGATTTATGCTTTAAAGAAGCAAGTACAGTAGACGTTATTACTACTGAAACGAAAGAAAATAAAAATTTCAATATACAGCCAAAATCTAAAGGTTTATACTACTTATATGAATAAACATTCTTTGGGTAGGGTACAGCGGGGCTAGTTCAGCAGTGGGGCAAATTGGGCAATGTATTTTTAGGGTAGAGCGGGGCTAGTTGAGCAGTGGGGCAAGTTGGGCAATGTCTTTTTCTCAGAAACACAAACACATACAGGAACGAACATGCATAAATAAAGGAAATTTTATAGAGAGGTGACGTATTAACCCCCTGTAGTTGAAGTCACATGATCGAAACGAGCACAGTCACAAGTTTCTTTGTTTCAACAGGTAAGTGAAAATTTTGTTCAACACTAGATTTGGTCCACTTAACCCTGCTCCGTTTAACGCTGTTTCGATATAACGCGGTTTTTTCAAATTCTATATTTTTATTGATTCATCTTTAACGTGGTTTTTCAATCGAAAATATGAGTTCTAAGAGAATTTTATCACCTCAGACAGTTATTAGGTGATGGCGGGATTTTGGGAGTTTTATTTTACGCCCCTTTTCAATCAGATAAATTACAAAAGTGCAGGATCACTTCCAACCACGGGCAAAAGCCACACCTGTGGAGGGGGGTCAGTCAGGTGGTGAAGGATAGGGATCACTAGGAAAGTGTGGCCCTAGGTTATATTTCATTGATGCAATATGGCCATTTCTCTCAAAAGTTTGCCCATCCCTGTTCTAAACCCTATTGTCATTATATATTTTGACAGCTAACATTTCAAGATTTATTTATAAAAAATTTTTTTGATTCTGTGCAGTTTTTTTTTTTTGGTGTCATATCAAAATGGAAAATAAAATGGAGATTTTCAACATATTTTGCCTTTTTATTACTGAAAAGGTAAGAATGCTGTTCCAGCAAGAAAAAAGTTATGTGAAGTGTATGGAGATGTGTTAACAGAACATCAGTGCCAGAACTGGTTTGAAAAATTTCATTCTGACAATTTCGATATTAAAGATGCACCACATTCTGAAAAGTCAGTTGAAGCTTATGATGACAAAATAAAGATATTAGTTGAAGCAAACCTCTGAATAACAACATAAGAAATTGCTACAAGATTGAATTTTTTGAATTCGATCATTCACGACCATTTGAAACAACTTGGTTTTGTTTCAAAGTTCAATATTTGGGTTCCATATGTTCTCAAAGAAAGAGATTTGCTCCATTACATTGATTCTGTGATTTGCTGCTCAAACATCAAGAAAATGATCCCTTTCTGAAGTGGATCATAACTGTTGATGAAAAATAGAATGATCCCTTTCTGAAGCAAATCATAACTGGTGATGAAAAATGGATTATTTACAACAATGTTGAATGCAAGCGATCATGAAGCAGAAGAGATGAGCCGGTTCAAAGCACTTTGAATAAATAATCAGAAACAAATGCATAAGGGGCAGGAATAATACTTTAGCACAACTACTATTACTCTCAAACAGTGGTTCCCAACATTTTTTTCTCACGTACCCCTTGATTAGGATTTTATGAGAGAAAAAACATTGGGAACTGCCTTCCCCAATCCCCATCATCCACAATCTGGCTGACCGGATTGTGGAGGATGGAGATCGATGGGCCAGGCCTGGTCTATGATAAATATTTTCAAGGGGAGGGACCTGAGACTTGAACTTGGGTCCTCCAGAGTGCAAAGCTAAAGTGTTTCCATGCAGCCAATCTGGTAGCTCAATTGAACACTAAAGTGATGGATCACTTTCAATCGAAATTACAGTTTTGGCAAAGAGAGGAAGGACACATATATAATCACAAGATATGACTAGTGGTGGGTGGGTCTAGTGATAACTTTCACATAAATTCCTCTTTATAAACTAAAACTTTATATTTGGTTTTATTTTTTTATTTCAACTCCTTTTTGGTGTTTTCCACCATTACCAAAATTATTTTTGTGTACCCCAACCTTCTTGCTTTAGGAATATGCGTACCACAGGTTGGGAATTGCTGCTCTAAAAGAAGATACCGTAACTTTTTTTAGGGTGGCAATGGTTTGGATAATTGACTTGTTCACATAATTGACATTTTAATGTATTTTTAAAATATGTTTTATCAAATTGTATTTAATTTTACTCTCAAGTGTATTAAACAAATTGAAAAAAAATTTTTACACAAATGTTTTCATTTCAAATGATCATTAAACAAATACTTTTATGCAATAATTATACTTAAAAATATATAATTCTTTCATCATTAAAAATATATAAAAGTTTTATCATCAATATCAATGTCATGGTTATATTCTTAAAACAAAAATAAGAATATATTTAATGATGAAATTGAAAAGAAGGTTAAAGCTGTATTAGAGAATGTTGAAGTAATAACTGAATTTTTATATAATGATGATATAAAAGTTTTTAATAATATGGACATTATTAATGAAAATATGCTTAAAATATACAGGCTATTAAAATACTTAATAAATCTTATTAGTTTGATAACTTTAATCTAGGATTAAAAACAAATATAATGTATAAAAAACTAAATGCTGATATCAAAAACTTAATGATAATTTTTAAGCAAATTATAAATTTTTAATCTATTATGTTAATAGAGATGATCATTTTATGATAGAGAACTACAATTGAAAAAGTGATGAGAATAATATAAATGCATGCAATAGAAAGGAAATAGTTATCACTAGTCAGACAAACAAAATATACAATAATAATAATTATTATTCAGTGTTGCCAAAAATTAAATGATTTTGAAAATGAATGAAAAATCCCTAAGTTTAATTATTAATTTCAGTTTATTCTAAATTAATTTGTTTTACTAGAATTTTGTTATTATTTGATTGATTAATTCCTAGTTGCATTTTTTTATATAAATTATTATTCACAAAGATGATTTCAGACAACAACAAATTTATCAATATCAAATAGTTAAAATTTATTTATTTATAATGTTGAAATAAAAATATAGGAACAGATTAGCATTGGTTTTAAAATAATTGAAGAATTAAATGAAAAATTGAAAAAATTTAAATTCTATTTTTCTATATCAGCTGTCATCAAACTTAGCACAAACTAAAAAAAAATCACTTATAGAATTCAAATATATTTTTATTTTCTCTAATAATCCTTTACTTATACAAAAGAATTCTGGACCATATTTGCAATAGATTTAAAATTTTTCACAATTTAAGTGAAAAATTTTGTGAAAAAATGTAAAATTTTGCCATTCTTCCAACAAATGTCTGTCCATATCTCAGATCTCAAACAATAGATTGAGTCTAAATATGCATTGTTAAAAAAACCCGTGACAATTTTAACAAATGTAAAAGTTTAATGATTACATAGGGTTGTTTGGAAAATAATTTTGTTTTTTCATGAAAATAAATTGGGTTGTTCGGAAAGTAATTTCGTTTTTTCATGAAAATGAACAACTTTCTTAGTATATAAATATTTTATTTAATTATATATTGATCATTTTGGTCCAATATAATTTGCCATCTTTCTGGTAGCATGATTCCATTCTCATAGCATTTCTGATCTTTGCTTCCAAAAAACTGAACCGTGATTTTTGACATCCTCATTTGAACTAAATGTTTAGCCGTCTAAAGAGTTTTGTAAAGACCAAAACAAGTAATAATTGGACGGTGCCAGATCTGGCAAATATAGAGGTGCACTAGCACATCCCATCCAAACTTGCTCCTGGCAAGTCATCAAACTTGTATGAAATCTGGCATTATCATGGTAAAATACTATGCCTTATCTGTTAATCAATTCTGGCCTCTTCTGTTTGATGGAATCACTCAATTTGTCCAATTGGTAGCAGTACACTTCTGAATTAATTGTGGAATCGTCTGGTAGAAACTCAAAAAAAAAAAAAAAAAAAA
>AYEL01082279.1:0-12553 GCA_000484575.1 Olivierus martensii | reverse complement strand
ATTGTTCGATAATATAATAGTCGGTTAATGTTCTATATTTGTAAACGGAATGGCACTGAAGAGGAACCACTCTTGGTTCGAAAACGTTTTGCCACAATAAACTTTTTTCTTGCTAAAGAGCTGTTTTGAACTGTTTTTAGAAAAGATTTTAATCAGAAACGTTTTCAATGCACTTGGTGTCTTCCTCAGCTGCTACTACAAGACTCTAATAGCAGCTGAGAAAGACGCCAAATGCATTGAAAACATTTCTGATTAAAATCTTTTGACTGCTAAAGGACTTTTAAGTATTATGTTTTGGTTTGTGTTTAGTGCAGTCCTGTTGAACTTTTATGATTTTCATATAACAATACAACAAATGCTTCCATGTTGTTATTACTCCACTACATAATTCTGACATCACATAGGTAACCTGTATTATTGGCTTTTCATAAATTATATTTTCTATTTCATAAAATATTTCATTTTTATCTTTCATATGGATAAAAAAAATAGATAGATAAAATGTATTTTATAATTGATGCAATAATTACATTTATTCTTTTATTATAAAAATATATAAATTTATTATAAATACTGAAAGAAATAAAAATTTGGATTAAATAAACAGAAATTTTATATTTAATATTTACCAAACAGTTCTTTTAAAACTCCAACTGTTGATGCTCCTATTCCAAACATAGCACAACTGAGGATTTCTAAAATGTGCTAATTAGGAGAGAATTTATTTAAATCCATTTAATTTTTTAATTAATAAAAGAACTGACTGTTCTAAAGCTTATGTTATAAAATATAATTATAACCATATTTTAAATAAAGTAAAATCTTATAAAGTAAATATTCTAATATTTATTTCATTAATAAATATAAAAATATAATTAAAAATATGATTTATAATAATAAATATTAGAAATAAAATAATTATTATTTGATCAGTTCTTATATATTTTCAGCAAAACAAAAAAATAGAAATAATTAAAATATTACTCCTTCAAATTGAAGTGATTAATTTGTTAAAACATCCTTGATTAATATGATTAAAGACAAGAGAATTTCATATTCCTTCCATTAACATGACTGGATAATTTGCTAAACATTTTATATGCAAAATAAACTTAACTAGCACTTATAGCAGGATATATATCTCTTATTGGCTCTTATTTTGTAACAAATAATAATACTGAAGATATTTTTAATAATTTTAAATATAATATAAATATAAAAAATAACTGTTTTTCTGTTCTTTTAATTTATTGATAAATTTTATTCCAAAATCAGTTTTGTATTACTCTCTAATTATAAATTACAAGGGTAAATCAAAAAGTAAAGGCAATTTTCACATAACATCTTTATTTCCCACAAGAAGAAGAAATTACACGTATCACTTTTCCACATATATCCCCTTCATGGCAATACACTTTTGGTATCATGCAATCAGCTTCTGTATCCCATCTGCAAAGAAAGTTTTTGGTTGCTCACGAAGCCACATCTGCACTGCCTGCTGATCCTCGTTAACTGACCTGAATTGACGACGACCACACAGTGCCTCCTTCAAAGAGCTAAAGATGTGGTAATCCAATGGTGCCAAATCAGAGCTGTACGGAGGATGGGGAAGCAACTTAAAGCCAAGCCGGTGCACAGTGTCTAGGCCTCATACAGTAAGGGCAACAATAGACACTGTGCACTGGCTTGGTTTTGAGTTGCTTCCCCATCCTCCTTACAGCCCTGATCTGGCGCCATCAGATTACCACATCTTCAGCCCTTTGAAGAAGGCACTGCGTGGTCATCAGTTCAGGTCAGATGATGAGGTCCAGCAGGCAGTAAAGACATGGCTTGTGAGCAACCAAAAACTTTCTTTGCAGACAGGATACAGAAGCTGATTGCATGATACCCAAAGTGCATTGCCATGCAGGGAGCATATGTGGAAAAGTGATATGTATAATTTCTTCTTCTTGTGGGAAATAAAGATGTTTTGTGAAAATTGCCTTTACTTTTTGATTTACCCTCGTATATGATTCAAGTTATTAAATTACTCTATTTCATTTTTGCTTTTTTAAAACATATTTAAATTAATTAGTTAATTACTTTGTTTATAAATTATATTTTAACTGAAAAATTAATTCTACCTGGTTTGTATTATCAGGGGAACCAAGTAAATTTTCTTCATGTACTACTACATCTTTAAATTCTATTGAACATACTAGAAAATAAAAATTAGTTTTTTATTGTATTTTAAATGATCCAAAGATATATAAAAATAGATTAAACAGATTTAAAATGCAATTAAGAAAATTTATTCATGAAATCAAATGCAGATATGATTATTCTAACCAGAACATTAATAGAGATGCAAAAAATATTGTACTAGACACTATATAATGATTATATAATAAAACAACTCCATATCATTGTGATTTAATTATGGATTATTCCTATAATTATATAATTGCCTTATTAAAACAATATTGAATCTACTTAACCAAACCTTATAATATTCCAGCTTTTACGTTTTTGGTAATTAGGCACTGATTTTTAACATTTAAAAATATAAAATTAACTATACAAACATGCCTGTTGATATAACCATATCTATTTTGATACAGATTATAAGGTATTAATTTTTGATTAAAAAAAATAATAATTAGTAAATATTGTATTAAGACTAGATTTTTTATGTAAACAGTCAAATAATAAAATTTTATTTAACATTTGATTTATGTTATTAAATTATTATTATTTTCATCTGAACTATCCTTGTATACTGTAAAGTAAACACTGATTTGAATAGTTTGAAAAATATATTTAGTAATCATTTTGTCTTAAAATCTGAAGTGTCAAGCACTATATCTGTAAATTAGTATGGATTTAACTGTATATTTAAGGAGACATTGCCACTTCATTGGATTGTTTATAATTTCCAATTATAGATGATGTCAAGGGAAAGATGAAACTCTTCACATACTATGTGAATGTATGTCCTTTCAAGGCTAAGATACGATATTCTAGAGCTAATTTTCTGGAAGATCTTTTCATGATCCTATTGAGAAAGACATTGTCTTATATGTGTAAATAGCTTCTCTATTATTACTACTATTACACGAATATATAATACTATTATATACTAATACTATATATTCAAGATGCTCATATATTGTAGTTTATTCAATATTAAACAGCACAGGATTCTAATACTTCATTTCTTTTGCAGAATAGAAATATACTAATTAGTACTTGATAATAATTATGTATCTCCTGCTTAATATAGTTTATAAATATAATTTAAATTTACCATAAAAATAGCATTAATTTTATCATAATAATTTATGTAAATTTGATTTATGCAAATTCTTTAGAAGTATAATTATTGTATATAGCATTTGCATATTTATTTCAACCTTTTGCAAATTTATTTAACTCATTTGCAAAATGATTTAAACCTTTTACAAATTGATTTCAACTTTTTATAAATTTATTTAAACTATATGCAAAACAATCAATCAATGGAAAAGCAACTCCTTATAATGCACGAATTTGTTCGTCTGTACCCCAACTGCATCTTTGGGTATTAAATTTAAATCTTGTTATTTATATATATATATATAAAAACATAGTATAACATGAGTGGCAGCAATTCAAGTTCTCCAAATTATTCCGTTGCTCAATGCAGAGTTGGAGGAAGGCATGGAAAGTATAAGGTTGTTTCTATGGAAAAAAAAGAAACTGTTTGTCAAATTCCGTGAAGAAGGTTTTTCTGTAAAGAAGGCAACATCAAAATCAAGTATAAAATGGAATACAGGGAAAAGCATAATTAGAAAGTACAGAAGGGATAATTTTGAGGTGCTAAACAATGGAGGAAACAGGCCGAAACTACTTAATCCTGATGTCCTTCGCCTAATAGAAGCAGCAATTGAGAAAGAGCTCAGAATTACTCTTATGAAAATCAGAGAAAAGCTTCTTGAACACGACATTGAGTTAAGTATGTCTTCCATAAGAAATTCATTTTATAACATATATTACTTCCCCGGATTGCACCAATTATGTTATGGACATGTTTCTTTTGTTACCAGCCACAGCTACTAGCCAACCACTGCACTAAATTTTGTGTATATACACCATTCACAAATTTATTTCAATCTTTTGCAAATTGATTTAATCCTTTTAAAAATACAGTTGATTCTCGCTATTAATAGTAGAATTGCATTCTGTAAATTCTTTATGAATACTGAATTAGTGAATAGTGAACCATAGTGCCTATGGAAAATATAGAGTTAGGTTCCTGCAAACCTTTCTTCCTAACACTTTCATCCTTGGTTTATGTGTTATTCTGTTTACAGACACCTTATTTAATATGTAATACATTACTTACAAATAATTACAATATATGCAGTGTACAATATTATATATTGTATTATAATTATAGTAATCTTTATTTAATTTTTTAAAACATTAACTATGCAGTAAATAAAATCTTATTTTTGACTGATAGTTTTTTAATGTTGCAAGATGTTTGATGTGATAGCTGACATATTGTCTTTCTGAACTGCATTGAAAAACTACGTCAGCCTAGTCTGCGTTGCTTTTTGCCTCAGATCTTCTAAAATTTCGACATAAGGGGCAAATGCATAGGAAGTTAGGTGCCTAAATTTGAGGATGCGTTCAAGCATAGGGTCACATTCTTCTATGAGACTCGCGGATGATATGAACAGGCTTTTGGCCTACCTGGGGTCTGTGGAGTGAGCAAGGATAGGTAATGAGACTTTTCTCGACAAACCGATTCAGACTACATTTGAGGTAACAAACAATTTCCTTTATTAGAGAGAGAGAGTTTACATTGGTAACATATTTTCACCAGTCAGCGAAAGTCTGAGAATAAGCGCGAAAGCTCCACGAATATCAATTTTGTGGTTACAAATAAATTTTCATGAATATTCAAATACGCGAATACAGAATCCGCAAATAATGAGAATTGACTGTATATTTAAACTTTGCACAAAGTAATTTAAACTTTGTGCAAATTGATTTAATCCTTTTGTGAATATATTTATACTTTTTGCAAATTGATTTAAAGCTTTTGCACGTATTCAAACTATCGGTTATGAACAATTTAACAAAATGATGAGAAAGAGTAGTGAATAAACGAAGTATAATATTGATATATGAAAATAAATTTATTTTTCAAATTAATACAAATTTTAATGAGAAAAATATATATTATTATATATATTAAATTTAGTGCAGTGGTTGGCTAGTAGTTGCAACTGATAACAAAAGAAACATGCCCATAATGTAATTGGCACAATCCTGACAAGTAATAAATACAAATTTTAATGAGAAAAATATATATTATTATATACATTAAATTTAGTGCAGTGGTTAGTTAGCAGCTGCAACTGATAACAAAAGAAACATGTCCATAACATAATTGGCACAATCAATAAATTTAGAAAGTAATAAATACTATATAATGCATTTCTTATGGAAGACCTACTTAATTTAATGTTGTGTTCAAAAAGCTTCTCTCTGATTTTCATAAGAGTAATTCCGCTTTCTCAACTGCTGATTCTATTAGGGGAAGGACATCGAGATTAAATAGTTATGGCCTGTTCCCATTGTTTAGCACTCAAAATTATCCCTTCTCAAGACAAGTAATATATACACTATAATGTATTTCTTATGAAAGACATACTTAATTCAATGTCGTGTTCAAGAAGCTTCTATCTGATTTTCATAAGAGTAATTCTGGGCTCTTTCTCATCTGCTGCTTCTATTAGGTGAAGGACATCGGGATTAAGTAGTTTTGGCCTATTCCCTTGTGGTCTATTGCTTAGCACCTCATGTTATATATATATATATATATATTTAAGTCAGTTTAAATTTTATACCCAAAGTTGCTGTCGGGAATAGACAAAAAAACTAGTGCATTATAAAGCGTTGCTTTTCTATTGATCGACTGTTTTGCATATAGCTTAAATAAATTTGTAAAAAATTGAAATCAATTTGCAAAAAGTTTAAATAAACAAATCTGTAAAAAGTTTAAATATATTTGCAAAAGGTTTAAATCATTTTGCAAATGGGTTAAATAAATTTGCAAAAGGTTGAAATAAATATGCAAATGCTATAAATGATGAATGGAATTTGAATAATTAAGGTTGGAACTAACCAGTTTCTTTTTTTTCCATAGAAACAACCTTATACTTTCCATGCCTTCCTCCAATTCTCAGTCGAGCAACAGAAAAGTTTGGAGAATCACTACCACTCATGTTATGTATATATATATAACATGAGTATGTTTAAATTTTAGACCCAAAGTCGCAGTCGGGGAACAGACGAACAGAATTGTAAATTATAAGTCATTGGTTTTTCATCGATTGACTGTTTCGCAAATAGATTAAATGTATTTGCAGAAGGATTAAATTTATTTGCAAAAGAATTAAATCAATTTGCAAAAAGTTTAAATAAATATGCAAATGCTATATAAATATATATATAATTTTTTTTCATTAAAATTTGTATTAATTTCAAAATAAATTTATTTTAATATATCAATATTATACTCGTTTATTCACTACTCTTTCATACCATTTTGTTAAAGTGTTCATAGCCAAAAGTTTGAATGTACATGCAAAAGGTTTAAATAAATTTGCATATGCTATAGTACAGTTGTCTATTGTGCAAAAAAATGAAGATGAGTCTATATCCTGAAATCTATATTTATATGAATATACCGTATTTATTCGAATCTAAGCCGCACTTTTTTCCCAATGTTAATGCTACTGAAAAGTGGGTGCGGCTTAGAATCGAAGGTGGAAAATTCATTGGATGGAAGAAATTGAATTTCCACCCCTTTGAAATGAAAAATGTAATCGTCCATTCTGGCCACCTGCATCGATGAATATCACATTCCGCAGTTTATCTTCAGTATTCAGTCTGCACGTATTTAGGAACTTTTTTATATATGCTTTTTTTTAATCCCCAAATATCGTATCAAAGATTTCGGCAATGGCATCCAGACGAGTTCAGTAGGACACAAGTATGAAAAGGAAGACAATTTTATATGCAAAAGAAAACGGAAACAGAGCAGCGGCCAGAAAATTTGATATGGATGAAACAAATAAACATTGATGGCGTAAACAACATATGATTTTTGCTTGTAAATCTTCAACAAAGTCTTTCACTAGACCAAAAAAAGAAAGATATCCTGAAGTAGATGTTAGTGTGGCTCAATTGGTACGTGACGCTCAATCTAAAGCATTGCCAGTTACAATACAAATGCTGCAATGCAAGGCAAAAGAAGCCATTCATTAATTTAGAATCGAGAATTTTAAAGCATCAAGAGGCTGGTGTGAAAAATTTATGAGAAAGGAAGGTTTTTCTTTGAGACGGAGAATTTCAATCTGCCAAAAACTTCCTGCAGATTTCGAAGATAAACTCATGCAGTTTCAATCCCACGTCATCGGTTTACGGACAAGATATCCATATGAATTCAAGAACACTGGAAATGTGGATGAAACCCCCCTGTACTTTGATATGCCACAGAATTATACTGTAAATTCAAAGGGTGAGAAAGAGGTGAAAATGTTGAATATAGGATACAAAAAACAACGTATCACTGTAATGCTGTGTGTTACAGCAAACAGCCATAAATTACCTCTGTATTTGATTCTTAACAGGAAATTAGTGCCTAGAAACGAAAATTTTCCCAAAGACATAATCATACCTGCTCAGAAAAACGGTTGGATGACTGCCGAAATTATGGAAGATTGGGTTAATTCAGTGTGGAATAAAAGACCAGGAGGTCTTCGAAATCCTCAAAACATACTTGTCATGGACGCGTTTAAAGGTCATTTGACGGACTCTGTAAAAAAGAAACTGAGACGAAACAATTGTGATTTGGTGATAATCCCGGGGGTATGACAAGCTAGCTTCAGCTGCTTGACATAAGCATTTATAAGCCATTTTAGGACTACGTAAAAAGAGAGTACAAAAATTGGTTGCATTTGAATAACCACCCTTTAACTGCTTCCGGGAAAATCAAGAAGGCAAGTGCTTCGAAAATTGCAGAATGGATATCTGTTGCCTGGAAAAAAGTTTCCAAAGAGACTATAATATTTAGAAACCTATAACTATAAGCACTACAAAGCAGTCCAGGAACAATCTTTTAAAAAAAAATAAACTTTTTTATTTAGAGAGAAACGTTTTTAGCTTATATTAGCCCTCTTCAACTCTCAAAAGATATGCATTATATCGAGACTATAATACATTCTTTTAAAAAATGTTGCATAACAACTGCATTGGATGGCACAGAAGAAGACACCGTGTGGGAAAATGGCAACGCCGGCACCAGTTCCGAAGTCAGCTGTGACAGTGGGTGTGACGAATCATTTTCGGAACATGATACTGATGGTTAGAGCAATTACATGTTCATGTATGTATTTAAAAGTTTTTAATACTGGTAAAATAAATTAATTATTCACTTCTTATTAGTTCTCATTTTAAAATTTTTTTAATTTCATAAATATTGGATATTAATAAACCTTTTTACACTATTTGTTATTTTTTCACAAAAATGTGTTGAGAATTTCGGGTGCAGCTTGGAATCGATGGCTGCTTAGATTCGAATAAATATGGTAGTTCATATAAATATTAATATTTATGTAGTCAAATATATAATTAAATATTAACATTTTCATAATTATTGACTGTTTCTTCAAATACTTTATGGCAACAAATTTAATACAGGTAGGCCTCGATTAGTGCAAGTTTGAATAATGCGATATTCAATTAGTGCAACTTATAAAATTGATACTATTTTTCACTTAGTGCGAGCAAATATTTGATTAATGCAAGTTGTAAGCAGTCTAATGCGAGTTGTAAGCATAGACCAGTTTTACTAACAAAGGTCCATTTTAATGCAAGTTGTAAGCATAGATCAGTCTTACTAACAAAGGTCCATCCCATTTTATGATGTCAATTAACAAATTAATGTTAATTTTCGGTTAGTAAAACCGGAGGAGGAGCAGTCCAAGAACAGTCACTTGGCTTTGTTGGGGGTGAAACACCAGAAAGATGGGCTTTTTTGCCATTAGCTATTTAACATTACTATTATTCAGCTTTGTTATCATATACATACAGTATAGTACAGAATTTTCTTGTTAAAAATTTCTCATTGGTTCATTAACTTAGCTAAATAGTACTATCTGGAACTAATTTACTGATTCAATAAAGCTACAATGCTTAATCGCAAATTGGACTATCCACTCAATTGTCAATCCAGAATTGGTGGCCAGGCAGCACACAACTTCTGCTTTTGATTCGCTATTTTGGTTTCGATTTGGCGGTTTGTTTGGGGATGGTATGAGACGCAATCCTGGTAAGTTATTAAATTAGACAACAACAATGTAAAATATGAAAATAAATATTTCTTAAACAGTTAGTATATATGTGAATAATCACATATTCATCGTGAGGTTGGCTAATGCTCAGAATCTCACAAATCAAGAACCAGTTACCATATTTTACATATAGTTAATACTTTGAATTAGTACGAATTCAAATAGTGTGAGAAATTTGTGGGACGCATTATTCGCACCAATCGAGGCCTACTTATATTAGTGTTGGCTATGTCTGATAAGTTGTTGAAATTAATCTTTATATAAAATTTCTACCAACTGGCATGATAGTCTAGGTTGTTAAGTTGTTAGGACATTAATCCAAAGTTCCTGGCTTTGACTCTGGACCATGGCATATTATTATTTCAGGAAATTAGTGAAAAATTAAAGTTCAGTTATTAAATAATAGATAGTGCTGTCTTAGTGTAAATTTAATTAATTAATTATAACTCAATAGATGGTAGTATTGTAGTTAAACTTAAAAATAATTAATAATTATAGTCTAAATTATTTCACTAAAGATCATTTGACTATTAACAATATTTAGATCTTAATAAAATTAAAGCAAAATCCATCTACATAATGGCAAAAATCTTTTCATATTATAGTGTAATATTTATTATTTAGAATATAAAATACTAATTCAGTATCCTAAACAGCATTCATAATTATTTTAACAATAAATAAGGAAATAACCTTGTTTAGTTAAAATAATTAATTTTGTTTTTTGAAAAAGTAGAGAGAAATAACAACACAAGCTAGCAAAATCGATAATCATAAAAATTTTTAAAAAAATGTGTTCTAGTTTTATAAGAATTTGAGGTTCTAAATCAGACGTGGGCAAAAGGCGGCCCGCAAAGGTATCTTATACGGCCTGCCACATAAACTAGAACACATTAGAGTTTCAAGGTCCACATTTGTAAAATTCTACTTGAAAAGAAAAAATAAAATAATGGATACTGTCGCTAATATACACATACACTACTGAGTTACTCCAAATTTTGATGATATAATTAACCATGAAAATAGTAAATTTCACCATTCACGTTAAGTTGTAAATTTGTTTTTACAAAATTAATTTCATAGGTACCTAATATTTTGTAACAATCTGATGTAATATGTTAACAATCAGTCAGTTTGATAAAATACTTATGTTTTAAAAGAAAATTATCTGTATTTATTAATTCTTAAGACGAATTATTTTCTAATGTTTCTAATGAAATTTATTAATTCGTAGGACGAATTATTTTCTAATGTTTCTAATGAAAAATAGTTTCTACATTAATTTAAAGGACAAATTATTTTCTAATGTTTCTAATGAAAAAAATAGTTTCTACGAATGAATTATTTTCTAATGTTTCTAATGAAAAAAATAGTTTCTACGGATCCTTTTGAACTCTTTGCATACAAATAAAAACTAAGAAAATAACTCAAGAAAAGTATATTTTAAAAAATATTATGATACACAAACATATTCTTTGTGTAAGTATCACAAAAGTGGCTACATACCATAGTGAGATTGACAAAAACATATACAGATAAATTGGCGCAACCATTATTCTTGCCTTGTGTGATGGTCAATATGTTTGTGCAAGAATCAATCTTGCTTGAATGTGAGTAGTCATTTTATGTCAAAGTAATTTTTAATAATTATTAATAATGTAGCTAATGTTATCATCAATAATTTCATTACATAATTGCATAATAATAATCAATAATTACATAATTATGGTGTCATAAGGTTAAATTCACACTTAGGTACTTTTCAAGTTTTATATGGCCTGCTTCATCCTGAAGATTGTTTATCTGGCCCTCAGCAGAAAATAATTGCCCACCCATGTTCTAAATATAAAATGACCTGTATTTCATCTACACATACAATTTTTTCACAATTTGTTTTGACATTTTTATGTTGCAATGTATGACTGAATGAAATTAGCAATGAAAAATTATCACATTATATCTATTTTTGTGACCAGTTCTGAATATATTTATTTACAAAAATTGATTATTTCCATCTTAATCATAATCAAAAGTCTTAGCTTCCTTTAAACCAGGGGTTCCCAAAGTTTTGCCAAGGTGGGCCAAACTGTAAATTCCAAAAAAATTTGGTGGGCCAAAAAAAATTTGTTTTGCCAAGGTGGGCCAAACTGTAAATTCCAAAATATTTGGTGGGCCAAAAAAAACTTGTTATGGAAAAATACGTTCAAATCGATAAAAAGTTAGACACAAAGGAAAGATTTATACTAATTTTATAACATAATTGTTCTTTATTTATGACAATAATTATTTATTATTACAAACTGTTTAAAATAACACATTTCAAAAATAATTAAACAAAATAACTAAATAATTTCAAATAAAAAAGAAAAAATAATAAATTCATCAATGTGAAATGTGTGACTTGTGTTGTTTTCTTTTAATAATATCATTGAACCTTGGTTCTAAATTGGTTGAATGTATTCTTAACATCGCTTATAAATGTTCATCAGTTAATTTTGATCTCAATTTGGACTTATTAATACTTATGATTGAGAATGTTTTTCACATATATAAGTGCTTCCAAATAATGAAAACATATTTGAAAGCACTTATACATGTAGTTTTTTAACTAAACAGTTTTTAATTATAATATGATAAAATTTATTTATTGTTTGTAAAAATGTAAATTATCTCTACAAATTCAAGATGGCAGATGATCTGATATCACGGGCCGCATTTCTAGGGTTTGTGGGCCGCATTTGGCCCGCGGGCCGCACTTTGGGAACCCCTGCTTTAAACCATACCTACTTAGTTCTTGGTGTGGAACTCATAGTTTGTCTTGATCTCCTAATTTTACTCCAACCTAGAAATGGTACACTTTTTTAATAAAAAGTGTAATATTTCTTTGATGTTTTGTGATCACTAATTCTTCACAAATGCAACTAAAGTTATCTGGACTGTTGACATACCTAAGCTAGCTATGATTCATAACTTATTATGCAAAGTCGCGTATTAGAACGAATGCAATACTATTAATTATAACTAACAAGGAGAGGACTCGAGGGCCGGAAAACGGAATGAAACGAAATTTATTTCTGTAAGCGTTCTTGACTAGTACTAAAACACAGTAAAAGGCAAGAGGCCAATGGCTAGCCATTATGGAGAAAAATGACCTCGAAGAAAGA
>AYEL01082273.1:0-13854 GCA_000484575.1 Olivierus martensii | reverse complement strand
CTGAAAAACTGGAGGTGTGGGACCCGGATCCTCCAGGACGGTAAGCTAAAGCTTTATCACGTGGCCATCCGGCCAACGTAATTACACAAATTGTTATTAAACAATTTGCGTAGTTTACATCACTTTATTTTTTGTTTTATTTCACTATTCCTCCTCTCACATTTCAGAGAACAATCGTTATTTGTTTAACAAAGGATAACTCAAAAACGAAACAACCTATCTTAATGCGGTAAAAAGCATTTTATAGCAGATTTATTTGTAATAATGCGCATGCCAAGAAGCGTGTATAACTAAACTTCAAAGCGTTTTTAACTTGTACATACGCTCTTGCCCCGTTTCGGGGTAAGTGCAGGGTAGTTGATATTTTGTACAATTCTGTAGCAAAATTAAAAATTTACAAGGATGAATTAAACAGTAATATCTGCGCAATGCGATTGGTACCGACATTGTTAAATATTTATACGATAGGTTAAAATACTTGTGTTTAAAGTCGAACTCTGCACTTACCACACTCCACCTTACTATAAGTAGAATAAGATTCGATATTTTCTTCGATTCAATATATTCATCAAATATCAATCTCCTACTAACAAAACATATAGAATTAAGAGCAAAATATTAATAAATTTATGGTTTCGATCAGACAAAAGTTAATGAAAACAATTATTTACGTTGGTGATAATGATTTTCTGAATAATTGTCTATGAAAATATGGCTACATCCTCAGTGAGTTCTAATGAACAAATTCTAAAACTGAACTTTAATAATTAAAGAAAAAATTAATTTACCTCATACTTTCTTTTATACATGCTTTGACATAATGAAGTTCATTCATTATTTTGGATGTTAACGGTTCGTCTCTTGATAAATAACGTTTGATCTCAATGAATGCTTTTTCTTGTACTTCTGGATTTTTAGCGAGGAAGTAAAGAGCGAAAGAGGTTGCGTGGGATGTCTATAAATGTTAAATGATTTATATTTTAATTTTTATATCATTATTACATGTTTATATTTTATATCTTAAGATATTAGAGAAGTTTTATTGAAGAAATTAAAAAATATAATGGGTTTGAATCTTTATACGTAAGATCGAACATGTTTACATACCGTATCAACTCCAGCTAATAACATATCGAGCAACATTGTTATCGCATCTCTGTGATCGATGTTTTTTGTTGTCAGTAAAGATTCGATAAAAGTCATTTCTCTGTCTTTATCAGTATTATTCTGTAGGTTATTCATAGCTTCTTTCACATATTTGAATGCTATTCTACAAGGAAATAAATAATAAATTCGTTGCATTTCTTTGAAAGATAATACAGTAGTACATTGGGAAAGGATTACCATCGTTATCCAAGGCGCGACTCCCCATAGGATTTAATTGAAAATTGATTAATTCGTTCCGGCTCCTTCCCATAACCATAGTAAATATTAAAAATGCAGATAAAACTCATTTAAAATATCCTAAAATATGGAAAATATCACATATTTATCATATTTACTTCAATAAAATGAATTGTTCATGAAAACAGTTTTTAATTATCAATCTCACCAGAAGGACAATTGGGCTCACTTCAGAGTTTTTTTGAGAAACGAGCCTATAAACACTGATTAGCAGATTATAGATTCAACGATTATTATATAATCCAGAATGGTAAGCCACAACTTTATCACGCAGCCATCTGGCTGATCTGTCATTCGGTCAGTTTGTGGGTCCCACAGTTTGTTCTGTGAAGTGTTCGTTTTTCGAACATGTGTTCGTTAACTGAACATAAAAATCTTTCAAAAAAGTGTTTGTTATCTGATTTGTTCGTTATTCGAACTGTTTGTTAACCGATCACCCACTGTATATGAAATAAATTTATCAAATTTACCGAAATCATTGGTGATTATGTATAATTACTGGATTAATCACTTTTACCGTAACATATATATGCATAGTAATTTTCTTTTCAAAGTAATTTCTATCACTGATTTAACTATTGTCAAATTAGCATCATCAAGTTGACCATCACCAAGTTGATACATATCAATATTCTGGTATTTTTCTAATCTAGTGCTTTTTAATCCAATACATTAAAATTACTGCTGTTAGAAAATTTTCTTTTCTAACAGTAGAGAGGTTGTTAGAGAACATTTTGCCAGTTACACTTATAATACTATTATGAAAGTATATATTATTTTATTATTTTTTGTTATATGTAATAAAATTTTAAAATATTTGAGTCAAATTTGTAATTTTTTAGCCTGAAACCTTTTGACTCAAATATTTGAATCAAAAGGTTTCAGGCTATTTTATTCTACTTATCAAAATCATAAGTGTTGAATATATCTACTCAATATTTATCATTAAAATGCTATATTATGATAGCTTATTAACTTAAAATCATGAAAATGTATGAACAGTATCAACTATTTTTTTTTTTTCAAGCAGAAGACGGCATACGATATCGGTCTCGGCATTCCTGCTGAACCGCTCTTCCGATCTAGAAACAGATTGAAATATTGATCACTTTTCATGCATTAAAAATGAACTATTTAGATAAATACAACTTTTATAATCATTAAAAATATCATTAAAGAAAACTCAAAACTCAATTCTAAAAACACAAGTTTATTGTAAAGTTCGACTTGAATTTGACTTGACTTAAAAATTTGTGTTTTTGTACATTTCTAATATTTACTATAATAAAATATTTATAAAAAATAACAACAACAACAATAAAACCTGTCTGTTTTCAAACAAAATTGAGCAGTAAATAAAGTAATTTAACAAAGTTATGAAAAGAATATAACAGAAAAGCAGGTCACAATCCACTCATATTTAATTGTTAAAAAATAAGAACATTTACGGATTAAAACAGCTCACTTAGCAAGTTCTATATAAATTTATTGCAGTATAACGTTTTCGGACTGCATTTCAGTCCCTCTTCAGTACTGTTACACACAACTTTATATTATAAAATGGAACATTTTATAGAACGAACAATTTAAAAAATAGAATAATTAATACAAACTGCGCAGTTACATAATAAATTTATATAGAACTTGCTAAGTGAGCTGTTTTTAATTCGTATATGATAATAAGCAAGTTGTTTTTCTATGTGATAAATAAGAACATTTTTGGTTAATTTTTAAGCCCACATCAGTTATCATTAATAATTATATACATAAACAAATATCAAACATTTTAAAAACTCTAAAATGTTTTCAACTCTTTACAAGATTAAAATGATCAATTGAGTTTAAAATGTTTGATGTTCATTTATGTATATGAATATTAATGGTAACTGATCTGGGATTAGAAATTAATCAAAAATGTTCTTACTTTTTAATAATTAAATATATGTGAATTTTAACTTGCTTTTCTATGCTATATTCTTAATTTCTTTAAGTATAGCAGAGATTACTTATTTATGACAAGTAACTTTTGCTATCATCATGTTAACTATTAACTTGAGGATAGCAAAAAGTTACTTGTCATAAATAAGTAGAATGTTATCATGATAGATAACATGATAGAATGTGAAGCAAAGCACAGTAAAAATTGGAGCTTGTGTCATTAACTGTGCTGCATTTTTATGTACTTATAGATTTGTTTTGTATAAAAAAGAATATTTAACTTTATACTAACTATTGACTGTTGATGGTACAAAGTTACATCCAAGGTACCAAAGAACTGCAATTTAGCCATGGTGGGCTTATGCAAAGGAGAAAATATCTATCATCTTTCAAAAACTTTTATTATACTATATATAGTAAATCTATTTAATAGTACAAACAATGATAGCACATATTTAGAATAATATGTAATCTTTAATATAATTTCAAAAATATTTTTCTCTACATAATACCATGGATCCTCACTAATGTTACCTCACTTAATGTCATTTTGCAATTAAATTGCCAGCAAAAACTTAAATAATTAATTAATTTAATATTTTAAGGCAGCAAAATGGAATAAAATCCTATTTTCTTTACATTTCCCTTTATAATACAAAGGGGAAAGCTATAATTATAGAAAATATAACTATAGAAAAACGTAACTGTATTTTATGTGACCACCAAAATTATATTAATTAAAGTATACAACACATAGGACATTCAATTAGAGTGACTGAGTGCAAATGCTTTAGCTTTCCATTCAGGAACCAGGGAAAATGAATTTGTTCATTAGATCAATGGAGTTTAGGTTTCAGCTAATGTCTCATTTTTCATCAACTTAATCCTCCACTGTATAAATTTTTTCTATGATATTGTTTGTCATTGTTGTGAAAAATGCTGTTTAACCAATATAGTCCTTTAAAAACTTAATTATTTTGTGTCAAATAATTTTTAATGAAATAATTATCGTAAACTACATAATATTTTAAACAGAAATTTTTTGAATTGTTTTAATTCTAACTTTCAGAAAATTTGTTTTCACAAATAATTTATTGGAATGAAATTTTTAAAAATAATGGATAAATTTAAGATCCATAATTTTTAAATAACATATGCTGATTTACAATTTTATCATCACATACAAGTAAATACAAAAATCACTTGACATCAATGCCTTGGAAATCAAAATCAAATGGCAGGGAAGATACTAAATAAATAGTAATTATCATAAACTGTAATATTAAAGATGTATTATATTTATTTTAATGTTTTTGGAATGTTTTAACATAAGAATTAATATGATAGTGACTTTCTGGCATTCAAGACCTGGGGCTGAAGGCTGAATACATAAGATTCAAACTTGTTAACAAACGTAACATACAATCGTTTTACACAGTCAACGAGCGCGTCTCAACGTACATCTGTTTCTTTACGAGGCTGAATTTCAATATAACGACGTCCATTGACTCACAGAAACGGTTAACGAGTGTCATTCAAAATCGTCATTGGTACGTCATAAAGATAACATCAATTGCACGATAAAACAACTTGGGACCAAGAGTATTTTGCATTAGCCAATCGAAATACTTCTATGTAAACTTTTATTTAATTAAAAGAAAAGAAAATGGAGAAAGCACTGTACTTGAAATCCATAAATCACTAATTCGAAATAATGATTGATTATATAAGCCAGCATAAAAACTTATTTAAAATATTTTATGTTCAAAATTTTTAGCTCTGAATTACAAACCTATTTATCGAGAGAAACACTTATAAATATTTATGATTATCCGAAAATGCTTCGGGTTATTATGATTTTAAAATTTTTATTACCAATTGCATATTTAAATAGTGATAGCCTTTTCTTGCCATAACAAGATGTTCATTGTATTTTCCAAATTGTGAAGGGGCAATTATTGTTACTAAAGTACAATCAATTGCATCAATAATTCCTGGAAACTGTGTATATTCTATAAACTTTTGTTTTATTGACTGTTCTGCTTCATGTTGTGGAAATAGGATATATTTTCTCATCAACAATGATGCAATAGCTGAACTTGCAGAAGATAGTTTTCTGATCAACTGTAAGAATTATATCTTGGCTAACTACTATTTGATAAGAATTAGTGGCAAAAAAATCTATTTGCAATTATTAATACCTAGAATTAGAATACAATAATTTACTTAGAAACATTAAATTTTTAAATTTATAAATTTATAGTTTTTATTATGTTGCAAAGTCGCAATTTAGAACGAATACAATACTATTAATTATAACTAAGCCTAATGGTTAGAGAGTCTGCAAATTCCACAGTTCTGCCTGAGCTCAGGTCTTTTTTCTAAGTTCTATCTTAAATTTAATTAGCCACAAAACAACCTAACATAATGTAATGTCTAACTGATGAAACAAGACCGGAAATCGGAACTTAAACTAAAAGTGCCAATTAAGTGTTAGAGCTAGAACAAACAACGATGTTAGAAACTTATACTAATAATAGGAATAAATTCTCAAACAAGTTAAATAACAAACAAAATATAGACTAAATTCTCAAAACAAGTTAAATAATAAAAAATTATAAATTTATTAGACTCCAATTCTCAAACAAGTTAGATAACAAAAAATGTAAAATTTATTAGACTCATTCAAACAAGTTAAATGACAAAAAAATATAAATTTATTAGACTCAACAAAGTTAGATAATAAGAAAATATAAATATATTAGACTCAAAAACACTTTCAAAAAAAGTGTTAATAAATGCTTTATTGAAACTATAATAAAGCAACAATAAATTAAATCAACAAAATTTGTTTAATCCAACTCAAAAACTAACAATCAATTATTCACACAAACAAGAACCTTAAATACTACTTAGTCTACTACCTCCACCTCCGATACAAACTTCAAACAATCGTTGATCTTTACAAGGAACTCAAATGTCACTTAAGCCAATTTTACGTCAGACAACACTTCTGGTTATCAAACAACACCTCAAAAGACTTGTCGATTGGTCCATCTTTTATACGGATGACTTACAATCCCGCACTTTGCTCATTTGCATACTTAGAAGTAACAAGTTTTAAAGTTGTAAGCTTAGAGTAATTCATTCATGTCATCCTCTTTACACTTAATTTATCTACCAAACAATACCTCGATACGGATCATTCTTACATTCGCATATCAGACCAGTGGTAATATTATTTAGGTAAGATGACGTCATTAACCAGGATATCTCTTCCGGAGGATGGGTTCCGATTCCGTATCACGTGCTTGCTAACGACGCTTCCGGAGGACGGGTTCCGATTCCGTATCACGTGCTTGCTAACTACGAAGGCGGAGAATGTGGGAAGTAAGTTAACTTTTAAACTAAAATATAATATATTAGAATATAGGAAAATAACGATAAATAATAGAGTACATAATAAAATAAAAATAGGACACGCCAAAGTTAACTTCCTTACACTCCTCCCCTGTAAAACAAGGAACTGCATAGCATTTCCTTTAAATTTTGTCCGTTAGAGCTTACCCGTGTTCAGTGGTAAGTATTATGTAGATAAGAGGACACCATTAACCGGGATGGCTTCAGTGGTAAGTATTATGTAGATAAGAGGACACCATTAACCGGGATAGTTCTTCCGGATACGGGTTCCGATTCCGTATCATGTGATTGCCAGCTACGACAGAGAGCGTGGAAGTAAGTTAACTTACTGGAAGTTAGGGGAACTTAGTGGAAGTTTACAGTTTCTGTAAATTTTTCAAAGCCCACTGATCTTCAACTTTATTAAGTTTCTTCTTTTATGAGCATTAGTTGATCCTTAAATCTAACATGTGGAAGTAATTTTTCTTAACATAATACATTATATTCATAAAAGGATGCTTGATCAATATCGATTGTTTGATGACGGGAAAATTTTTGATATTAATTCCTTTTGAAGGCTGCAAGAGAGACCTTCTCCCTGTTAATATTTAACTTTTGTTAGTATTTTAGTGATCATCTCTTACAGTCATCGATGAACAATATTTACGTTCCAAAATGTTACAATGATTCAAATTTTTTGGATTTACAATTACTACTGCTGAAAAGAAAATTTATATCTATACAACTTATCTTCTTTGAGGAGGAAGTCCAGCTAGACGACGGTAGTCCACTCTCTGTGTTGGCCTCAGTCATCAGCTTGATACATCTGAACTTCTAGTGACATGCGGACCGGAAACAGCTCTTCTGATGCCACTATCTATTGGTGCTGTAGATCTTGTACCACTGGCATCTTCGGTGACGTCCCTTACTGGGTAAGATGGCCTGTTAAATAGGCGGTACTTCTTTAAGTTGGCTATATGCTGGCCACCATGAATTGCCCCACTGATTGGATCCTTAAGTTCATAGTTAAGAAGCTTATATCACTTTCGAAATTTCGTACGGTCCTGCCCATTTGGGTGCAAATTTGGCGCTGAATTGTCTATGGGCAGAAGAAATAGCATGAGTTTTTAATAACACAAGGTCACCCATCCGAAATGTTTGTTGTTGACGACGCCGATTATAGTGCTGCTGCTGTTGATTCTGTGCAGACTGGATGTTTCTTTGGACCGTATTCATAATTTGTTGCAAATTGTTTAGTTTATCTTCTACAGAAGTCGGTGGGTTCGGATACTGAGTGAGGCGGTCCCATGGAAGCATGATTTGTCCAAGATGAAATTTCGCCGGTGTATACTGAGTGGAGTCTTGGACGGTTGATCGGATTGCTAATGCCAATTGCTGTAGGTGAATATCCCAATCTCGATGGTTCTTATTAATGTAGGCTGATATCATACAGCTTAATGCTCAGTTGACCCGTTCTGTTATGTTCGATTGTGGATGGTAGAGAGTGGTAAATACGTACTTTATTCCTAACTGGATGCAGACTTTGGCCATCAAGTGTGAGATGAATTGTGGTCCATTGTTAGAAACTAAAGTTTTTGGTAGACCATATATGCAAAAATACTCATTAACCATACATTTTACTACTGTTTCTGCCTTAGTCTTTTAAAGGAAACAATTCTACCCATTTACTAAAATAATCAGTCATTACTAATATATAATTATTATTTTTCCTGGATCTTGGATATGGTCCCAGGATATCGACACCTACTTGATCGCCGGGTTCCATAATTTGTGCACTCTGCATCAGTCCGGCCGGACGTTGTTGGTCGAATTTGACGGTTTGACAAACGTGACAGGATAACACGTATTCTTTAATGTTGGCAGCCATGGCTTATAGCATAGCATCTTTGCATGCTAGCATCTTTAGCATCTTTGTTGCACCTTTAGCATCTTTGTTGTACCTTTTTCAATGTTTTTCTGACATCCAGATGACAGCAGTCGGATGATCGTGTAATTCTTGTAGAACTGTATTTCTAAGATTCTTGGGGACCACGGGTCTAAAGCCTCCAGACTGATCAGTTTTTCTAGTATAATACAAAATGTCATTACTCAAGGTATAATGTCTTGACTTGCCTACTATTTCTGCAGCTAATGTTGGGTCTGGAGATAGACTGCCAGTTGCTAAATAATTGCATAATCCTCTCCACTCGTCGTTGTTTCGTTGTGCATTGATTAATTCGTCTTTTCCTGAAATGGAGAGGATGACGCAGATACGGGAACAGTAGTTGTCTTCCTTTTCATTGTTATCTGTTGTGTTGGGAGATCTGGAGAGTGCGTCTGCTAGCTGATTCTCAGTTCCTTTGGTGTGTTGCACTGAAAAATTAAACTTCTGTAAACGTAACACTCATCTCATTAGCCTACCTGTGAGGTTGGTTGAACTTTGTAGCACCGCGAGATCGGTTACTACAGTGAATTCGGTGCCATCGAGGTATCTATGGAACTTCTCGACGGCCCATACAACAGCTAGACATTTTAATTCAGTGGTTGAATAGTTTCGTTCTGCTTTATTCAATGTTCTGCTGGCATAGGCGATGATGCCCTTCTGGCATAGTACTGTACTGCTCCTAGTCCGACACCACTTGCGTCTGTGTGCAATGTATATCGCTTTCCTTCTTTTGGTAATTACAATATTGGAGCGGAGATGAGTGCCTGTTTTAACTTTTTGAAGACCTTCTGACATTCTTCCGTCCAGGACCACTTAGTTCTTTTTCTTCATAGTTGGTATAGCAGTTCAGCAATAGTGGTGTAATTTGGGATGAAATGACTATACCAACTACACATTCCTAAAAAGGTGCTTAATTGTTTAGTATTTTTTGGAATGTCAAATTTATTTACAGCCTCGACCTTATCTGGCTCTGTCATGATTCCTCGATTATCGATCATGAATCCTAGGTAATGTACGTTCGGTCTGCAGAAATGGCTCTTGGATAATTTTATGGTCAATCCGGCCCTTGACAACCTTTCTAGTATCATGCTGATGTGTTTTAGGTGCTCTGCAAAAGTAGAAGAGTAAATAATAATATCATCTAACTATACCTCACAGAAGGTGCCTTTCACATCTCTTAACACTTCATTCATTAGTCTCTGGAAGGTGGTGGAGGCATTTTTAAGCCCAAAAGGCATAACTAGGAATTGGTATAGCACTTGGTTTGTAATGAACACAGTTTTCTCCCTATCCTCGGCCTTTATGGGAACTTGCCAATATCCTGCAGATAGATCGAGGGTAGAGATGAATTTTGCATCTTTCAAAGACTTCATTAATTCTGAAATAATGGGAAGTGGAAATTTATCAGTTACGGTTACCTAATTTAACTTCCTATAATCCACGCACAATCTCCAGTCTCCCATTTTCTTTTTAACCATGACGACTGGGGATGCCCACGGCGACTTGGAGGGTTCTATAATTCAGTCCTTTTTCATTTCTTTGATTTGTCTATTCATTTTGTTTAACTTCACCGGTGAATAACTATATGGTTTACTGGACACTGGTTTTGCATCTTTAGTGTCAATTCCTGCTCCACCATATTGGTGAGTCCTGGCTTATCATTAAAAATCAGCAGAAATTGTAACAGAGTATCTTTCAATTGGACTAACCTGTCTTTTTCTAACGGCGTCTGTAAATCAGTCAAAACTTCATCACTATTTATCTCCTTCCTGTCGTCGTCGATTTTAAGTTCCAATTCAGCCTCTTCAAAATTTAATGAAACAGTGTTTTTGTACGAAATCGAGTCTCAATAAACATGGCACCGCCAAATCTGGAACAATCATACAAGTTTGTTTCATTGTGACATTATTAACCTTTATCACAGCTATAAAACGTCCTAAAGTTCTATACTCTTAACCTTGTACGGCTAACTGTACCGTCAGACCTGGGTGGAGGTGTATGTGGGGATCCTTCTTTATTAATTTCTTCCACACATTCTCACTAATGGCGGTGTTATCAGCTCCAGTATCTATGCGAGCATTCACGATGATAATATTAATAAAGATAGAAATAAATGGCAAATTTGTCGTACTTGTAATGGATAGTCCAACAAAGGAGGTTTTTTCCGTTATAGAGGCACAAGCCTCCTGCCTTGGCCTCTCGTTTAGTTTCCCTGATGCTGCTGGCTTCTAGTAGGTTGGGAATTTTGGTTCCAGGTATTGTTAGTTGTGGCCGGCCTATGCACCTCTGTGGGCAATCCCTTGAATAATGGCCCAATTCTTACAGTTGTAACATTGAACAGATGACATTCTATTCGTGGCTGGTATGTACGTACAAGCTGAATTTCATGGTGGTTCCCGTGGGCCAGAAGTACTTCTTTGAACATAACTTGTTTCGGAAGGGGCCTGGGTCATCGGACGCTGAGGATGAGGGGCTCCGTGTTGTCTTTGGAGCGTGCATCGTATTGCGGCTTTAATGGCTTCGTCGACGGTTGGGAGGTACTGATTTTCTAGATATTCTTGCATGTTCAAAGGTAGCTGTGAGATCATGAATTATGTCATTGTCAGTAGCTTGGTGTCTCCACCGTCGGTATAGCTGCACAGTGTCCAATAGGAAACCTTCCACATTTCCGCGACCATCGTAATATCGGTTAAGCACTTGTTTAATCAAGGATACCTCGTCTTGGAGTGGGGCAAACAATGAGGATAAATGATGTGTAAATTGAGACCATACTCTACTGTCTCTTCTAATTCTGCCTTCAGTTCTCCACCACTTGGCCGGATTGCCGTTGAGTTGTGCGGCAGGGATATCCACCCATCTATCTTGCAGTAATTCCTGGGTAGTAAAATATTGTTCATATCAACAAAGAAGTCAATGACATTGGACTTACCGTCATATTTTGGTATAGGTGGTGGTGGAGTAGTTATGACAACAATTGGTCAGGAGAGGGAAGAGATATCTGGTGAAGGCAGGACGATGGGCAGAATTCTAAAACTTCATTCTGGAGGGGATGGTCGGTAACCTCCGGTGGCTAGTGCGTCAGGCAGACGTCGTTCTTGTGTGGGTGGGTCTGGGAATCTTCGTTCCAGTGTGGACAGACTATAGCTTCCGGCGGACGATGCGTCAGGCATACGTTGTTCCTGGGCTGGTGGTTGCTGATCTCCGATGTCTGGTACGGGTCTCGGAGGATCAACTCTTCGATCTTGTTCAAGGTCGTATAGCCTGGCCATCACATCGTTTATCAGAGATACCATCTCAATCCAAGTGTCAAGAGGAACAGTAATAGTCTCTGAAGCCATCGTACTAAAGAGGTGATTAAGTTTAGTAAAATTGTAAAGTGACAATTACCACAAAAATACAAACTATCAAATCAATTCAAAACCAACAGCTACCACTATTGGTGGTCCCTGTTCCGGCGCCAATTGCAAAGTTGCGATTTAGAACGAATGCAATACAGTACTATTAATTAAATTAACCTAACGGTTCTAGCGACTCTGCAATCCAGAGTTCGGCCTGAGCTCAGAAAAGTCACGAATTTTAACGAATATCAATATTATTATACAACTAAACCTGACGGTTAGCGACTCTGCAAATTCCAGAGTTCTGCCTGAGCTCAGGTCTTTTTTTCTAAGTTCTATCTTAAATTTAATTAGCCACAAAACAATCTAACACAATATAACATCTAACTGATGAAACGACCGAAAATCGGAACTTAAACTAAAAGTGCCAATTAAGTGTTAGAGCTAGAACAAACAACGATGTTAGAAACTTATACTAATAATAGGAATAAATTCTCAAACAAGTTAAATAACAAAAAAAAATATAAATTTATTGGACTCGAAACGCTTACAAAAGTGTTAATAAAGGCTTTATTGAAACTATAATAAAGCAATAATAAATTAATCAACAAAACTTGTTTAATCCAACTCAAATACTAACAATCAATTATTCACACAAACAAGAACCTTAAATATTACTTAAAGTCTACTACCTCCACCTCCGATACATACTTCAAACAATCGTTGATCTTTACAAGGAACTCAAATGTCACTTTCGCCAATTTTACGTCAGACAACACTTCTGGTTATCAAACAACACCTCAAAAAACTTGTCGATTGCGTCGATCTTTTATACAGGTGACTTACAATCCCGCACTTCGCTCATTTGCATACTTAGAAGTAACAAGTTTTAAAGTTGTTAGCTTACAGAGTAATTCATTCATGTCATCCTCTTTACATTTAATTTATCTACCGAACAATACTTCGATACGGATCATTCTTATATTTGCATATCAGACCAGTGGTAATATTATTTAGGTAAGATGACGTCATTAACCAGGATAGCTCTTCCGGAGGATGGGTTCCGATTCCGTATCACGTGCTTGCTAACGACGGAGGCGGAGAATATGGGAAGTAAGTTAACTTTTAAACTAAAATATAATATATTAGAATATAGGAAAATAACGATAAATAATAGAGTACATAATAAAATAAAAATAGTCAGGCCAAAGTTAACTTCCTCACAATGTTAATTATATAATAACAAATAATTGACTTTTTTGTACTTCTTGTGTATTTTTTCTAAAAGTTTTGAGAAAATTTACCATAATTTTTCCTAAGCTTTATTATTAAGAGAGCACAAAAATTATAAAACTAGAAATTTTAATTACATTGACACAGAATTACATTTGTTGAGTAATTGTGATTATATGATATAATTTAGAAATGTAAAGAAATAATGCTGTATATAAAACTGATTAAAAGTTTTCTATCAATAGAAAAATATATAAAAATTATTGTATTGCTACAGATCAAACTTATTTTCATTTTAATATTACGTGCTGTTCTTCGATTGATTTTAGGTTCCAAAGCATTTCTTAAATCATCACAGATCTGCATTACTGATGATTTATTTAATAATTTTATAATTATTAATTATTATATTAATAATTATATTGCAAAGTCGCGAATTAGAACGAATGTCGATATTATTAATTATTAACTAAGCCTAACGGTTCTAGCGACTCTGCAATCCAGAGTTCGGCCTGAGCTCAGGTCTTAAACTAAGTTCTAACTTAATACTAATTAACTACAAAACAATCTAACACAATGTAACTTCTAACCGAAAAC
>AYEL01082271.1:0-55781 GCA_000484575.1 Olivierus martensii | reverse complement strand
ATGCTTTCTCTGTGCAGAATATGTTCAATTTCTGAATGTTTTCTGTAGTGCAGGGGATGATTATATATTAAAGAATATTTATTTTTTAATTATTAAAATAATTTAAATAGGCTTCTGCTGGTCAAGATCACATCTTAAGAATTTGGGTGCTCCGTGACTCGTATTCATATTTTGATGACATGAGACAACGATACAATGCAGAAGGTAAAATAGATTTTAAATATAGTAGTAATAAAATAAACTTAAATTTCATAATTAAGGTGATTTTTAATTTTAGTAATACAAGTAATCTTTATATAATATGAGAGGTAGTTAGATTCCTATAAAATTTTGTGCGGAACTATATTATAGCTTCATACAATACAAAATTGTACAGGACTAACAATCAATACAAAAAGTTGCATTCCAAAATGCTAACAAAAAACATATCGTTTTATTTTTATAATTATTTTGAAAATTAATTTCTATTAACAATAGTAATAACTGAACATCTTGCAAATTAAAGGGAATTAAGTTTTTCCTCTTAATCACTGATAAGTGCAATCAAACATGAATGCTTTCTCTGTGCAGAATATGTTCAATTTCTGAATGTTTTCTGTAGATTTACAGTAGAGTTGAATTCAAAAATTTTGATTGTAGTTTAAATTCATCATAACTTGGAACATGATTTTCTGTAGACATAATATTATAAATGGATACATATTACATCCCCAACTATTAGAACTCAGTATATTCACTGTTTTTAAAAAATAAAAATTATAGTAATGGTCAATAAATGCCATTTATTCTTTATAATGAGAAAAATTTATATATCATACCTATCAGTGTTGTTTTATGTAGATAAAAATAAAAAACAAAATGGAACCTATAAAATATATTTGTATGTCTAAATTTCTAATGTAATCAAGTTATATATCATACCTATCAGTGTTGTTTTATGTAGATAAAAATAAAAAACAAAATGGAACTTATAAAATATAAGTGCATGATAAAAGCAGTTGTTTACTAATTTGTAGCTGGGTCTCATACATCATTTCTCAGGAGAAATTTGGGCCTGGCAATTGAATCCCATTCTCCAATATTCTGGTTGATACTACATTAAGTGTTGGCCAGCTTGTGATGGGATCTAAAAATAGTTGCTGTCCAGAGTATCCCATGTGGCTAGTTATTATTTTTTACAATTATTTTTTAATGCCACTTCCCATTCTTTGGCTGGTTATTACATAATGAAGTCCACTCCAGGCCCAACTACGAAATGCCACATCTGTGATAGTCAGTAGGAATTTACATTAAATGGATTGACATCTGGCTGGCCCCATCAAAAAATTTTCCAAAGTATGGGATATTCTATCCTGGCCCAGATCAAATTTGTGTAAATAAATTAATTGTTTTGTGATTTCATTACAGTCATTTCAAGAAAGATGATTTTGTTTTACTTGAAAAATGTAACTTTTATAAAATGCATTGAAATCTAATATGGCCTGCCATTTTTTCTTTTATATGCCACTTTCCTTCATATTGGATGCTAAATACACTTTATCTAATTTTTTCTGAAATATTAAATATTCAGTTAGAGAACTTTGTTTCTAAAGTGAATTTCTTTTGAGTTATAATTTCATTACAGACATTTCAGGAAACATTCTTGAATTAAAAATGTAAGAACCATCTCTCTCTCTAAAAAAGACTGACTGTTAGGTTTTTGGTTAATCTTCTCTTCAGAATCATCCCATCATTCTCAGATAAATAAGGAAGACAGAAATGGCCATCTTCAAATCCTCTTTACTCTTATATTATGAGAATTACGTAGGTAGCATAATTGGCTAGGAATTCTTGAGATAATCGTTCTCAGTACTTTCCTGATATTCCCATCACATTTGAAGCTTAGCTTCTTTGAACCGATCGATTTTAAATTCTCTTAGAAAGGAATCTTTCCATTTGATCCAAATAAAAACAGTAGTTGGCTATTAAACCGTTAAATACCATTCGGTCTCAAGTGTGATTATTTTTTCATTATTGTCAAATCATTGATCAGACAAGCTTTTTCAAAATATTTAATCTGGAACTCTGGGTCTTGCTTATCATCAAATTGATTAATTTTCATCTTTTCTTGGATAACCATTCTTACATTTGAAGGAGTAGATGGAACTAATTCACCTGGCACAGCCAACAAATGGACATAATTGAATATCTGATCTTCATTTAAATAATAAAGTAACAGTTATCCTACATACCATTTTATCACCAGCATGCTTGACTTCACTAGAATTATTAATGTCTTTATATGATCCAATGCTTTGAATTCTGGGAGTTGATAACTTTGAAATCATAAACTTAGTCCTGCCAACTGCACCATTGTAGTGTTTATAAACAGTTCTAGTTTTAAGACAAGACACAGGAAAATCCACAGTGTCAAATAGATTTTTTTTTGACCCAAATTTCAAAATAAAGATGATAGATTAAAAACAATTTTAAAAAAGTATATAAAATTTAAACATATAACACAAGAAAGTGTCTTCCATTAAAATATTAGATATAGGATTTTGTTTTGTCCAACTTTTTAAAACCTAATTATGATGAAGATTAAGATTTTCAGTGAAATAAAAATTTTTCAATTAGGCAAGTTATCTTGATTCAATTTATTATTAATTACTTTTATGATTTTAAATCTTGTAAAAATTGAAGACTCTATATAATATCTAATGTATTCTAGAAAATGGGTATAAAAGTCAAACTATAGATTGATGTTATAAAGAAGTTAGGTTCAGATGAAAAAATAATGTCCCCCTAATTATAATATTTTTTATTTATAAAGATTATATAATGTAGACATGATTATGTGGGTTTTCCAGACCCCAGAAATGGAAATGGAAAACGCGAAATGACAGGTGTTTGGCCTACTAGCGGTCCACAAATGATCTGCGGGTAAGGATGGCAAATGAGGCATCTCAGCAAGTTCACACAGAGAACAACATTGAATATAAATTCAACAGCTTCTTTATTAAATATCAAAGAGAGATTTCGATTTACAAATTTTAATTCCCGACAAGGAGTGAGAGAGATACCTTAAAGTTCTTGAATCCTCCAACACGTCGAATGACAGAAAAGTCACAAATTGAAGAAAGTCTCTAGTCCAATTTGATGTCAAAGGTGATTGTTCAATTTCCTGGGTACTGACGTCCATTTGTAGTATTGATACTTGATTATTAAATCCTTCTGATCTTAATAGTGCGGAGCGGAGTCTTGGTGGATGAACACTCACAACATCCAATGTTCGGGCAATCCCCGGGGCAACGGTCAAGCCATACAGGTAGAAAACAAAGTGTGGTAACACATGACAGAACTAAGCGAAGTGAAGCCTCAATCTTAGCAAGATTTACCTCTTATAAAACTTTGACCTTGCCAGTGTCCTTTCCAGGGATGGCTTCCCAGATGGTTCAGGTGTCAAGTTTTAGACTTTGCATTGACACCTGAACAAACATCTACAGTTTATTACCTCGAAAAAATAATAATGATATCAATTACATCCTGTTATTTTATTTCGACATCGTCATCATATTTCTTGACTCCGTGATAAAAGGGATTTTCCTGATCCCCACAATTATATATAACAACCTATAAAAGAATGATTATTGGTTAATGTTGTGGTATATTTTCCTTACTGCTCTCATATATGGTACTTTGTTCCAGATGACTACTCATGTAAATATATAAACAATTGTTCTAATAATCTTTATAATATTATATTTTTGCTAATTATCCTATATCGTCATTCAGAAGTTGAAATATCTTTCGAAAAATTTTCTTAATTCTTTTAGCAAATATTAACATATATTCACATTATTTTATTTCACATTTATTGTGAAATAAAAATAAATAA
The DNA here is from genome assembly GCA_000484575.1 of Olivierus martensii. NCBI lineage: Eukaryota > Metazoa > Arthropoda > Arachnida > Scorpiones > Buthidae > Olivierus > Olivierus martensii. Next base: position 51,904 of record AYEL01082271.1, on the reverse strand, counting down.
CAAACAATTTTAAAATTAAAAAATTTTTCCCTAATGTATTTTTTTATATGTTCTATAAATCAAACACACTCATTCGTAATTTGAATAGCTGAAAACATTATCTGATTAAATTGATGTTTTAAAAAAATTAATAACCGCTGTTGTTACTTGTTGATAAAAACTTGTTTTTTTATCTTTCCTATTTTTAATGCTTATTTTCTGTATTATATTGAAAAATTTTTAAATTACTCAAATGTTTAAAATGAAATTTTAAGTTCCAAATATAAATACAGTGAAACTCTGCTCGTGCATTCCCGTATCGTACGACTTTCCCGCTTTAAACGTCTATTTTCGGAAGTCCGAGCATTTTCCTATACATGCAATGTAAAACTTTCCCTCTTCCTACGTTTTAATTATATAACTTTTTTATTATGACGTCATCAGAGTTTCCGGTTTCGTGCGTTTTCCCGGCTCGTTCGACTTTTCGGGCCGGTCCCCGAAAAGTTTCAAAATCGGGGTTTCACTGTATATTGAATCTGAATTACTATTTAAAAAAAAATAAATGAAAACTTAATAATTGGTAAAAATATTGATATTAATGTGTAATAGTCTTTTAAGATCTGTATAATTATGAATTACAGCATGATCCTCATTGTTAATTATTGTTTTTTTAAAATATCAATCAAACTGTATTCGTTATCCTGAAATTGTACTAACCTTTCATCAAAATCAATTACAAGGGCAGATTCTTTATGGAATTATAGCATGGCATAATCTTTTATTCATTGGTTCTTCTTATTTTTTTGCAAAAAAAAATGCTTTTACATAATTAAATTAATTTAGTAAAACGCTTAATTAAAAATAGTATTTACATTAGACCTATTATGAATATCCTGTATTTATAAATCAGTATAAAAAATATGAGTACTAATCAACTGCATCATAGATAGATTGTAATTGTCGTTCGTAACCCTCATTTAGATATTTATATTTATGTTTTAACTGAATAAGCATTTTTTCCATTTTGAAATGATGCTATTTTTTGACACTTATCATTCCAAGGGAGGAAATTTATTAGTAAATAAGATATTTGGATTTTTTTTATGTATTATGAGTATTATTATTTTAGTCCAGATAATCAGTTTCATATTACTAAATCAGAAATATATTTTGTAGGAAAGATTTCACCAACCCCTTCACAAGAAAATCTTGGTGCACATCAAACTGATGATCAAACTAAAAATGTGAGTATGTTAGCATATAATTTTGGCATTTTTTAACATTATATAGCTATGACAATAAACTTGTTTCATTTTTTAATGCTAATTAGGAGAATGCAGAAACATCTGAAGATTTAAAAGGTCCTTTCATGCCTAAACCATTTTGTATATATCAAGGACATACGGCAGATTTATTAGATATTTCTTGGTCAAAGGTAATTTTATATTTAATTGAAATTTAAGAATGCTTTAAATTAAATGAAAATGTTACTATCTCTAATAATATATGAATTGTATAATTCTAAATACATTTTGCCGTCGATAAAAATTATCAAAATCTTTGATTAAAAATTATGATTTGAATTTTATTTTTTTATCTCTAATAATATATGAATTGTATAATTCTAAATACATTTTGCCGTCGATAAAAATTATGATTTGAATTTTATTTTTCTTCTGACATGCAATCACTTTGCATGTCAGAAGAGAAATAAAAAGGTAACGATAATTTGCTAAATTATATATATATATGTAGGCTTATGAGATGTCCCACTTTGACGATGTGGTCCCAGCGTCCTGGCCAGTTTGTCATTTTGTCCTGGTTATTTGGTAAAATTTTAAAAGTGCCAAATATACAAGAAATAAAAATAGTGCAACCTTGGGTATTATGGCAAATTGGCAACTAAAATATCCCTCTTGTTACATTCACTGTTAAAAAATATATATATAGATTGGCATCTAAAACTATAGTTTGATATTCCACAAATTACAGACTAAACCTTCACAGTTTTCTTGGTTGATGTCACAGTTTCATTTGAATAAAGAACCAGTTCAATGAGCCAGGTCACATGATTTAAGATGGAGGCATTCATAAACGTTTTAGCAGAATTATCCACAAGTTTGATTGTTAACGAAGTAAATGATACAAGAAATGATTATTATATTGATGTATTGAAGCACGCTGCACATTTGTATAAATTGGATGCCATTGAAAAAGATTAACTGCATGCACAACGGGGCAAAGTCAAAGTCAATCTTACTCATGAGATAGTTTAGATTGTGCGAATTCGGTGCGATCCAATCTGGCATCAGTTGGAATAAAGAACCACAAAAGTGAGGAAAACGAGTAATATCGAATCGACATAGTTCAAACTATGAGAGAACAGACGAATATGGAACCACAGCCTTAATATTTTTAATATTGCCTAGATGTTTTCTCCCAAAATTTATAGCATGTGGCCTAATGAATTTAGATGTTTTATTTTTTCATCCAAAAATTTTTTCACTTAATTTATAATAGCATGTAGCCTATGAGATCCAGATATTTTTATTTCATTTTTTACATATTTTGTTTCAATTAGAGTTACCAACACTTGAACTTACATTGGCCACGTCATGTTGTGCATGTCCTATCTTAGTTGAGTTTAAATTGCGAGTTGGAATTTGCAATTATTTTATATTGTACATTAAATTAATAAGCCTTTTCAATCATAAGTACTTATCCTAGTAGGCTTTATTTTCTGTTGTATTTTCTCAAAACTGTCCCGGTTAGAGGAAAAAAATTATGGTAAACCTATATATAAGTGTTGTCTGACAAAAAAAAATAAACTATGATGAAATAAGCTTTATCCATGAATGTAAAAAAAATTTTTTTTTACTTACCAATTTTGCATACAAAGCAAGAGATGATTCCCATAATTCATTACAAGTATTATGAATTTTAAATGTATAATAAATAGAAATAACAATTCAAAAATCAGCTAATTTATATAAAATTAATAACTTTTATTCTACTGACGATGATGAACTTCATGTATATCTCTGTACTTTCATAATTCTACATTTTTTACATCAATAAATTTACGACATGCTATTTACAAATACACAAAATGGTAATAGTCACTTCTGATATAAAAAAAAAAAGTTGTTAGTTTTCTAAAAATTTCTTAAAAGTTAAAAGATTTATTGGAATTTATACCACTTAGGTATAGAAGGATACTTATGAAAGATTTGAGATTTTAAATGATTGATTGTGTTATATTTTAGATTTTATGTATAGTAATTATTTGGAAAGTTTAATGAGCATGATAATTGTTTGATTTTATAAATTCAGTTTGAATCTGTTTTTATATTCTTGTGAAGTTTTCTGATTATTATATTGATGTATTGAAGCACGCTGCACATTTGTATAAATTGGACGCCATTGAAAAAGATTAACTGCATGCACAACGAGGCAAAGTCAATCTACTCGTGAGATAGTTTAGATTGTGCGAATTCGGTGCGATCCAATCTGTTTGTTATTTTTCTAAAAATTTCTTAAAAGTTAAAAGATTTATTGGAATTTATACCACTTAGGTATAGAAGGATACTTATGAAAGATTTGAGATTTTAAATGGTTGATTGTGTTATATTTTACATTTTATGTATAGTAATTATTTGGAAAGTTTAATGAGCATGATAATTGTTTGAATCTGTTTTTATATTCTTGTGAAGTTTTTTATTTATCATATAAACTGAATAAGGTGAAATTTGAAAAAGTAATTAAAAATAGATTTATATTGTTTATGCATCTTTTTACCTAGAGAATTTTTGAAAGAATTTAAAATATATCTAATCTTTCTAGTCTCTGTGCTGATTTGTTTACAATGATGTAAAGATCTTATGCTGAAAATAAAATTGATTACTAAAAATTTAGGAGAAATTTTATAAATTAGAAAACCAAAATTGAATTGCTTGTCTCTGTGCTGATTTGTTTACAATGATGTAAAGATCTTATGCTGAAAATAAAATTGATTTATAAAATTTCTCTTAAATTTTGTAGTAGTTAGAAAACCAAAATATTCATAAATTATTTAGCATTCCATATGTTTTGTCCTTCAAGTTACATGAATATCTCAGATTATCAGATTCTTTCATTATTCCAATATAAATTGATATGTAATTCTTTTGTTTGATATAAAAATCAGACCATATTCACATAAGATTTATCTGATATATCATAGATATGGGAAGAATTAAAATTATAAATTTTCTCTAAATAGCAACTGCATAGAATTACTGTGGTTATTAAAAAAGTTTTGGTTAATTATTTAACCGAGTCTTAATCTATGTGCTAAAGAAAATCTATGCAGTAGTTATCAACTTATGACCAAAAATTTTAAATACATTCCTGTCACAATTTAAATTTATCATATTTTACAATATTACTTTTGTGGAAAATTTAGTTGCCTAACCAACAAAACTTTTTAAAATGAAATACAGTTTTTGGTTAATTATTTAACCGAGTCTTAATCTATGTGCTAAAGAAAATCTATGCAGTAGCCATCAACTTATGACCAAAAATTTTAAATACATCCCTGTCACAATTTAAATTTATCATAGTTTACACTATTACTTTTGTGGAAAATTGTGTAAAGTTTAGTTGCCTAACCAACAAAACTTTTTAAAATGAAATACAGTACAGTCAAACGTGTTTTTGTGCGGGGGATAGGGACCACATAAAAAAAAATATATCCTGAAACTTCGTAAGCAGCTATAAAATATATCGTTTGCAACACATATAAAAATAAATTTTTTAATGCGGTAAATAGGGACCGCATAAAAAAGTCCTACAAAAAATATATGTAATTCAAAACTTCAAAAACCTCATGATGTAGCTAGAAATTGGTTATCCAAACAAGGAAAAATTGAATTTATACACAGGAACATTTTTCATTCAAGATGTATATATATTTTTTAGTATGTTAATCATAGAATGGTTATCAACTACTGTTACTAGTTGGAGCAGTGTGTACTAACACACAGGAACATTTTTCATTCAAGAAGTATATATATTTTTTAGTACGTTAATCATAGGATGGTTATCAACTACTGTTACTAGTTGGAGCAGTGTGTACAAGTACAGTAATATCGAGTGGGCCATGTGTTGGATTCTTTTTAATTTGCATGTTTTGACAACTTTCTGTTGTTTTCTTTTTTAATTAAATTTTATTCATAATATGCATTTGATGGAATTTTTTTAATCTGCCGCACAGAAAAGGACCGCATAAAAACAGGTTTGACTGTATAATAATGTTGAATAAACACTGATGATGGCTTTATTTTCTTAATAAATAAAGTGTTTTCAAACATCTATATGTTTTCCTTGCTATAAAGAATAAACAGACTATATACCAGATGGCCTTATGAAAGGCTGAAAATATTACTATTAAAATAAAACCTTTCTATATAGAGCTGTTTTTTTGTATGTACTTATATCAGGAAGAAGGATAATGAATTATAGAGAAAATTTGCATATAAAAAAAAAAATTTTAACTATATTATACATTGCATTTTTTCCCATACAAATTTTTTGTTTTGCTTAAATGAAAATAATGTTACATTGGCTATACAAAAGAATTAGACCCAACAATTTCTATCGTTCATGTGATCTGTTGTGTTGGTTATATAGTTGAATCCTCCAAAACATACTGGCAGTGTCTCGTATATCTTTTGAAGTGGAATCTGTTAACTTTTCAGTTAATTCAATAAAGTTCAATACACAAGATAGGAACACACTTAAAAATAATTGTTTTACAATCTGGAAGATTTCAGTTTTGCATCTTTCATATATACTGTCCATCCAGCTTAGCCACGACCATCGATGCAGATACACACACACTTAAAAATAATTGTTTTACAATCTGGAAGATTTCAGTTTTGCATCTTTCATATAAACTGTCCATCCAGCTTAGCCACGACCATCAATGCAGATACACCTGCGCTAACTGAACGAGTCCAGTGACAAAATAGGGATGACAGCTTTGCACATGGATGTTTTCAAACGTAAGATAACTGAATTTGAATGAAAGTTTATTGTAATGTCGAATGCTAAATGATTAGTTTTGACGTTGGAAATAGTATATTTAACAAAACTTAATATTATATTAATTCAATATTCCCATCCCTCATTATACCAACTGCGACTCTCCCTTTCGCGTTTGGATTCATCCATCTTAGCTAGGCGTGGCTTTCCTGGACAGACAATACACACGATACACATTGATCATTTGTCTGATAGTCATTATACCAACTGCGACTCTCCCTTTCGTGTTTGGACTCATCCATCTTAGCTAGGTGCAACTTTCCTGAACAGACAATACACACGATACACATTGATCATTTGTCTGATGGAAACACTTATGCAAATGCTTTTTTTAAAAATGAAATTCTTTATGATATGCAGTATCATTATAGACATTTAAATTCAAACAGTTAATTGTAGATTTGTTGTAGTATGGATGTTGTTATTGCAAAACCATTAATAGCTTCTATCATAAATAAAATTGTTGGACATTGTACAAAAAATTAAGTACACTATTAGAGATTATGAATTCTATAGATTATTGCAGTATTAAATAAAATGTAACTCAGCTTTCCTTGGCAAAATGATATATTTGTTTAGAATATAATCCAATTAATTTGAATTAATCTTTCATTTTATATTTAGAATTACTTTATTTTATCGTCATCAATGGATAAAACAGTTAGATTGTGGCATATTTCAAGAAGAGAGTGCCTTTGCTGTTTCCAGCACATAGATTTTGTTACTGCTATAGCATTTCATCCAAGAGTAAGTTTTATTTTATGTATTTTTGTAATGATAATTAAGAAATTATTTATAATATACAAAATAAAATAGCTTACTTAGAATCAGATAAACATTTAATAAAAACTGCTTTTAGATGTTAGTCCATCTTCAGTTTATATTAGTGTTATACAAATTACTTTTGGTTTCTTTTCTTTTATAAAGAACTGTGTGTGTGTAACAGTAGAATAGCAATTATGTTCTAATATAGCTTTAGTCCATCTTCAGTTTATATTAGTGTTATACAAATTACTTTTGGTTTCTTTTCTTTTCTTTTATAAAGAACTGTGTGTGTGTAACAGTAGAATAAAAACGATTTTATAAGTAATCAGATTCCTGTGATAACATATGTGATTGCTGAAAATGCTCTTTCAGCATGAATTCTGTAATAAATAAAATTTTCTACGGAAATATATTCTTAAATTAAAAAAAATTTACATAATGTATTATATCCAGTACCATGTTTAATCATGGTGATGTTTTTATTTCATCTCCATTTACTGAAGATAAATAAAACTATTGACAATGTTAATAGACTGTAGGGATATTTTAAAGGAGTTAATTGGTGGCTCTTTTTGTCACTGAAAATTATCTAAGAGAATATGAATGACTGATTAACCAATTAGTTGATGGGAGGTAGTGTTTAAGATTCAGAGTTATGTTTTAAATATTGGTGAAAGCCTGTTTTCCTGCAGCTTATTTGATAGACGAATATACAATATAGTTGTTGGAAGATAAAATTAAAAAGTTATTAATGCTTCATGAGAAACACTATTTTAGAACCAAAATCCATTTCTATCGATTTTATTTCTATATTATAATAATAGCATTTTCTTCTAAGTATATTAATGGATATCGTGATTAGTATCTGTATTTGCAAAAACATCACCTTGAATAAATAAAAATTTGATTAATATCATTAAAATATTTTTTAGCATAGAAAAGATGGTAGTTATAATATTATCTATAAAAAAAAATTTCATTTATAAGATAGAAGATTATTTTTTCGTCTCGTATTAATTATGACATTAAATTTTTATACTATAGGATGATCGTTATTTTTTAAGTGGATCCTTAGATGGAAAACTAAGGTTATGGAATATTCCAGATAAAAAAGTTGCTTTGTGGAATGAACTTGATGGGCAGACAAAGCTCATTACTACTGTCAGTTTCTGTCAAAATGGTAAATTTGCTGTTATAGGATCTTATGATGGGCGATGTGTTTTTTATTACACTGAGGTATATTAAGATCTGTTTGCTTTAAGGTACATTATTATTAAAAACACTTATTACAGAAATCTCTTTGCAGCAATTGAAATATTATACGCAAATTCACGTCCGCTCTACTAGAGGGAAAAATGCACAAGGCCGAAAGATCAGTGGGATTGAATCAATGCCTGGAGAAGACAAGGTAAAAGAACTTTTATAATTGATTATTATTACTTTGTGTTAATTTAAATTTTCTGTTAGATTCTAGTCACATCAAACGACTCTCGCATAAGATTGTACGATCTATGTGGTCTCTCTCTGTCTTGTAAATACAAAGGTTATGTTAATGTTAGCAGCCAGATTAGAGCAAGTTTTAGGTAATGAATTTATTCATATTGGGTTCCTTTAAATTTTCCCCATGTGAATTTGAAAATTTTTTTTCAGTCATGATGGTAAATATGTAATAAGTGGCTCCGAAAATCAATTTATTTATATCTGGAAAACTCATCATGATTATTCAACGTTTTCTTCGGCTCGAAGAGATCGCAACGATTACTGGGAAGGAATTAAAGGTAATAAAATACGTGTATTCCAAAATTAGCTGTATATATAATAAAAAACTAATAGAACAATTTTCAATTTTAGCCCACAATGCAGTAGTTACAACTGCTGTATTTGCTCCTCATCCACATTTGATATCTTGTCAGATGGACCAAAATGAACAACAGTGTAGTACAGCTGACGGCTGTTATGTGATTGCAAGTGCAGATTTTAGTGGTGCTATAAAAATATTTATAAATAAGCCAAAGACCAAGTCCTCCAGCGGAGTTGATACTCCTATATCCTAGTCTATTAATAATTTGAAATTTATTCTGTACAGATCTGTGTAATAATTAATATTGCAATTAAAACTGATAAGAATTATGTGAATGTTAAATTATAGCATTGTGAAAAATTTATGTAAATATAAAGCATATTTAGTATCTATTGCAGCTTTTTTATATGCATTGCTGGATAAAAATATAAATGGGTTGGTTTTTGTTAATAAAAAGAATTCTAATTAATATCTTGTTCAAGATAATTTTTTAATACATTATTTACAGTGTGTCATTACGAAAATTTTTTTTTTAGAAATGAGGCATAATATTTACATCATCGTAACTTACATATTACATCACTCTTGTCATGAAAATCGGAGAATTCTTTATGAACTCATCTAAGCGTTCACAAAATAATTCACTTGTGATTGGTTGGCCAAATCGTGACTCTGGATTTTTTATTACATATTCTACATAAATCTACAGAGAAGAAAATAATGTTAATATAAAAAACTAACTTTAATAAGAAAAATAGAAATATGACTTATACCTGTCGATATAATTCGTGTAATAGTTCACGCACATTTGTAGCAGTAACATCTGTATTTAATACAAATTTCAATCCTGAAGGTGTTTCATAAAAATTTAATTTATATTTACTGGTGCGGAAATTTAAAAAACCATCTTTGCTGCAAGAAAAAAAAAATGCCATCAAAACCTGAGTATTAAGCAGTTATATAAAATAAATCTTAAGTAATGTCCACAGTGTTTGGCTGTTCCTCAGATCCATGAATTAACAAATTCATGAATTAATCTTGACAACATTAGTTTTAACTGCAATTAGTTGATAATTTACATATAAGCCAAAGGCATGAAAAAAATAAAAATATTTATTTAGATAGCAGTTTTTAGTGTATATGTTACAGGATAAACCCAATTCAGGAAATATTAGAATTTCCTAGTCAAAATGAGAATGTCCTAATGCATGTCAGATGTTCTAGTATTTCCTAGGCCGAACTTGAAATGCCGAATATTTCTTATTCAAAGTCTGGAATTTCTAGTTTTTCCTAGTGAAAATCCGAAGTGGCAAACAGTTAAAACAGTCTTCATGTCTCATGTATTCCCGCTCAGAATTCGATATTTGCCAGCAGAAATTCCTTTCTTTAGAGAAGTCAGGATAAACAAATCTCATTGAGGAAGGCTGCAATCTGTGCCTGTGTACATTATTATTTTGTTATGCCGAACATTTCTTATTCAAAGTCTGGAATTTCTAGTTTTTCCTAGTCAAAATCCAAAGTGGCAAACAGTCTTCATGTCTCATGTATTCCCGCTCAGAATTCGATATTTGCCAGCAGAAATTCCTTTCTTTAGAGAAGTCAGGATAAACAAATCTCATTGAGGAAGGCTGCAATCTGTGCCTGTGTACATTATTATTTTGTTATTTCTATTGAGAAAATGAAATAAGACAAATTGAAAACAGAGCTAACTCTCATTCATTATTACATAGTTGACTTTAAAGAACTGAAATTGCCAATTTTTTATTTTTTATGGACAAATATTTTAATATTTTTATTTGTAGAAGTTCAACATAAAATACAAAGTAAAAAATTTTTAAAGTTGAAAAACATAACTAAGTACCTCTTATTTATTTTTGCAACGTAGGTTTTTGTGGCATTTAGAATTACACAAACTGTTAATTCTTTGTGTACGAACATAATTTAGATATACAATGCTTCGTGCATTTAAAGTGGATTTAGCCCTATGTATGTACTTTCACTGGTGCAGATTGCAGCCTTCCTCAATGAGATTTATCCTGGCGGATAATCTCTAAAGAAAGAAATTTCTGCTGGCAAATATCGAACTCTGAGAAGGGAATACACGAGAAATGAAGACTTTTAAGTGTTTGTCTCTTCAGGTTTTCACTAGGAAGAACCAGAAATTCCAGACTTTGAATAAGAAATGTTCAGCATTTCGAGTTTGGCCTAGGAAATACTAGAACATCCGACAAGCGTTAGGACATTCTCATTTTGACTAGGAAATTTTAGTATTTCCTGAATTCGGGTTTATCCTGTTACATACTGTTATAACTAAATCTGATCCTTCCTGTCTGTTGTGTTAAATTTGGTTTTTTTGACAATACGTCCGACAAGCGTTAGGACATTCTCATTTTGACTAGGAAATTTTAGTATTTCCTGAATTCGGGTTTATCCTGTTACATACTGTTATAACTAAATCTGATCCTTCCTGTCTGTTGTGTTAAAATTGTCAAAAAAACCAAATTTGGTTTTTTTGACAATTTTAAGTCATAAGCAGATTGTTTTCATTGTCATCAGGGCAGTGGCGTAGCAAGCATAACTGGCACCCGGGGCACGATACCTTTTTGACGCCCCCCACAAAAAACATATATAATATATAGAATATACTCATAATAAGAATTTGGCGCCCCTCTACGAGTGGCATGATAGACCCCCTTGCCCTCCCCTCGCTACGCCACTGCATCAGGGCCAATATTCGAATTTTGTATATATCTTAATATTATATTTTTAAATACTGAAATTTAAAACATACGAATTTTAACTTACCATGGAATTAATTTTAATGGTACTAATTCTTTGAAGCATTAGAAATTTAATTCCGTAAAATTTCAATTTTTTTATTCTCTTAAAATGAGGAAAAATTTTGTATAAAATGTAAACATATTATAGAAAATATATTAATTTTATTAATGCCATGTTAAATGCTTTTGACGATAGCAGATAAAAAATGAATGAATCCTTCCATTAATATTCTAATACAGATAATTTAGCCTAAAAATTTGAAATTGATATGATTTCCATTTATGAAAAAAAAAAAATGGAAGTTATATGTTATGAAGAATTGAAGTCAATGAAAGTGATCGATGCTTGAATTTCCCAAAGGACAAAAAAATTCAAGATTCTATCTAAACCTGAGTAAAGTATGATCATGAGAATTGAATGATACTGCAATAATTAAAGATGTAATAATGCAAATGATCCCTTTGAGACAAAAAGTAAAATTTTAGTCTTTCTATTTTTATTGGTGAAAAGACTAATAGAATTTAACCAGATGAAACCAATATTATGGATTGGAATTTTAATGTTCAATATATTCTAAGAACACTGGTGTTACTCTTTGCTTGCTTACAACAAAACAGTAGTGTTACCTAATTAGTCTCCAAGTCTAATTCAGATTAATTTTTACAGCTGTAGGATGTTCCTTATCTCTCTTGAGTCCAGGACTTGTAACCGTTAGTTGATCTAGCTCTCGGGTTAAATCAAGATCGTTTCCCAAAAGGGAATGATTTTGAACTATTCAATTGGACTTAATATAAAAAAAAAGTTTTATGAATAATAAATATAAGATTACTGAGATGTTTAGCAGTTCTAGGTAAACGGAATACATATAAAAGTGCATTAACCTATTATAAAACAATTAGAAAGGCTAAAAGATCATCCTGGAAAAAAAAACTGTCAAGGGACTGAAATAATAATCTATCTGGTAAATATACTAAGAAGAGTACTAAAACAGTGATAACATTTTGTAAAGAACTGTCCACCTGTCAATGGCACTCAATAACGTTTCTCACTTCTGTGCCTTACCTCAATTCCTCATAAGCATTAGGTTATTAGTCTGTGAAGAACTGGATATCAATTTTTATTTTATATCTTTGGAGAAGTCTACAGTAACCCATTAACACATACAATTAATAATCCCACTTAACTATTTCCAGATTTACAAATTTTTTCTCAAATATGAATATTATAGTGGATTTTGAAACTTTTCGGGGACCGGCCCAAAAAGTCGAACGAGCCGGGGTTTGAAACTTTTCGGGGACCGGCCCGAAAAGTCGAACGAGCGGGGAAACACACGAAGAAGGAAGCTCTGATAATGTCATAATAAAAAAGAGTTATATAATTAAAACGTAGGAAGAGGCAAAGTTTTACATTGCAAGTATAGGAAAATTCTCAGACTTCAAAAATAGACGTTTAAAGCGGGAAAGTCGTATGATACGGGAACGCACGAGCAGCGGGAAAGTCGTATGATACGGGAACGCACGAGCGGGGTTTCACTGTAGTTCATATCCAGAAAAAATATGATTAGTTCTAATTTTTATTAGCACTTGAATGAATAAAATAAATATTAACTGTTATTACAATATAAACAGGAAATTATAAAAAAACGAATTTATGGAAATTGTTGTCAAATCGGAAAACAACAATGGTTGGAGGAGAAAAAGTTACAATTTCAAGAACGAGACACCACAGAAACACTTATAGTCACACCATAGTTCAATAAGGACTGCAAAGTCACGAATTCTAACGAATATCAAATAATAATACTTATAATTTAAACCTAAGGATTCCAACGACTCTGCAATCCAGAGTTCGGCCTGAGCTCAGATCTTTAACTAAATTCTAACTTAAAAATAATTAACTTCACAACAATCTAAACAAGGTAACGTCTAACCGATGAAACAAAGTCGGAAACCGGAAACCGGAAATCGGAACTTACAACTACAAGTACCAATTAACTGCTAGAACTAGAACTAGAACTAGAACGAACAATGATGTTAGAAACTTACGCTAATAAATGGAATTTCTCAAAACAAGTTAGATAATAACTCAGGTCTTTAACTAAATTCTAACTTAAAAATAATTAACTTCACAACAATCTAAACAACAAGGTAACGTCTAACCGATGAAATAAAATCGGAAACTGGAAATCGGAACTTACAACTACAAGTATCAATTAACTGCTAGAACTAGAACGAACAATGATGTTAGAAACTTACGCTAATAAATGGAATTTCTCAAAACAAGTTAGATAATAACAATATAAATTTATTAGACTCCAAAACACTTACAAAAAGTGTTAACAAATGCTTTATTAGAACTATAATAAAGCAATAATCAGTTAACCAACAAAACTTGATTAATCCAATTCAAATATCAAAATAACTATTCACAAGAACAAATCTTAAATACTAATTAAATCTACTACCTCCATCACCGATACAAACTTCAAACAATCATAGACCTTTACAAGAATTCCAATGTCACTTAGCCAACCTTACGTCAATGCAACACCTCGTTGAGTCATTGGTTGCATTGGCTTTTATAACAAGTGATGTACAGTCCCGTGTTGCTTCATTTACATAATTACATGTAACAAGTTTGTTTATTAGCTTACAGAGTTATCAATTCATGTCATCCTCTTTACAATTTTATTATATACGTACAAAGCATTAATGAGATCATTCTTATTTTCTCATATCGGATCAGTGTTAAAACTTATTTAGATTAGATAACGACGTTATTACCCAAGAAAGCTTGTCTGGAAGACTGATGTCCATCCGTAACATGTGATTGCGAAATATTGAGATGGAGAATGTGGAAGTCAGTCAACTCTTAAACTAAAATATAATACGATAATATAATATTATAATAGATAATATTGAAAATAATGATAAATAATAAAAGAGCATAACAAAATAATAACAGAATAGGTCAGAGTTAACCTTTCCATAGGACAAGACAGACAACTACTGCTTCAACACAGAACAGTAACAATCCATATAACAATAGCAATGATTATAATCCTTGTTGGTAGAGTATAACCTCTATTCTTTATCTGATATGTATATACAGTCAATTCTTGTTATTCATGGATTCCGTATTCGTGAAAATTTATTTGTAACCACAAAATCAATATTTGCGGATTCCCGCTGAGTGGCGAAAATACTGTAACCAATGTAAACTCTCTTTTTTCTAATAAAGGAAGTTGTTTGTTGCCCAAAATCAATATTTGCGGATTCCCGCTGAGTGGCGAAAATACTGTAACCAATGTAAACTATTTTTTCTAATAAAGGAAGTTGTTTGTTGTCAAAATGTAGTCTCTGAATCAGTTTGCCAGAAAATTTCTCATTACCTATCCTTGCTCACTCCACAGACCTCAGATAAGTCAAAAGCCTGTTCACATCGTCACATAGAAGAGCATGACCCTATGCTTGAATGCAGCCTCAAATTTAGGAGCCTAAATTCCTGCACATTTGCTCTTTACGTCGAAATTTTAATATGACCCTATGCTTGAATGCAGCCTCAAATTTAGGAGCCTAAATTCCTGCACATTTGCTCTTTACGTTGAAATTTTAGAAGATCTGAGGCAAAAAGCAATGCAGACAACACTGACACAGTTTTTCAATGCAGTTCAGAAAGATAATGTGTCAGCTGTCACATCAAACATCTTGTAACATCAAAAAACTTTCAATCAAAAATAAGTTTTTATTTACTACATAGTTAATGTTTTAAAAATTAAATAAAGTTTACTGTAATTATAAGACTGTATATAGTGCTATAAACTGCATATACTGTAATTATTTGTAAGTAATGTAATACATATTAAATAAGGTGTCTGTAGACAGAAAAACACACACAAACCAAGTATGAAAATGTTGGGAAGAAAGATTCACATAAACCTAACTCTGTAATTCCCATAGGACAATGGTTCACTATTTGCTAATTCAGTATTCACAAAGAATTTACGGAACGTAACTACCGTGAATAGCGAGAATCGACTGTATAATTATTTCACATTGTGGAAATAAATGTAAACAAAAATATTTGTGTATTGATTAATTTTTTTCAATTTCCAATAATTCCTATTTATTTAAATTTTCAATTTTCTCTCTTTCATCATTAGAGAACACTTTATCAATAGTTAATTTACCATTTGCATGGCTAATGCCTGCCCAGGCAAATTGTCACAACTTTAAAGGAACTCTTTCAAAGTACTATTTAATATATTTTGCTTCTGTATATTGAATATTCTTCAATCAGATAGTAATGGGCATATTTATTATATTGTGGAATGATGCAATCAATCAATCAAAATATTAGATGGTGCTATAATAATCCTTCAAACTGGCCGGATCAGATGGCAATGCTTTTTGATATCTCTCTCTGGTATGTTTTCAGGGCTTGTTTTGTTTTTTGCTATATTCTGTAATCCTGGTGAAAGAAAGATATAAATAACATCATAAATCTATTGGGTTGTTCAAAAAGTAATTTCATTTTTTTTCCCCACCAGTGGCGTTAGTTATACTTTTACCCACCAATTTCATTCTAAGTCATATTTTCATTATAAATTTCAACAGCTGACGTTTCAAGGTATATTTATAAAAAATTTTTTTTTGATTTTGTGCAGTTGTTTTTATTGTGTCCTATCAAAAATGGAGATTTTCAGCATGTTTTGCTTTTTTATTATCGAAAAAGTAAGAATGCTGTTCAAGCAATACAAAAGTTATGTGAATTGTACGGAGAAGATGTGCTAACAGAATGCCAGTGCCAAAACTGGTTTGCAAAATTTCATTCTGACAGTTTTGATGTTAAAGATGCACCACATGCTGGAAAGTTAGGTGAAGCTGATGATGACAAAATAAAGGTATTGGTTGAAGCAAACTGCTGAATAACAACATGAGAAATTGCTACAAGATTGAATACGTGAAACCCAAATATCAACGTTTGGGTTCCACGTGTTCTCAAAGAAAGATTTGCTCCATTGCATCAACATTTGTGATTTCCTGCTCAAATGTGAAGAAAATGATCCCCTTCTGAAGTGGATTATAACTGTTGATGAAAAATGGATTGTTTACAACAAAGTTGAATGCAAGCAATCATGGAGCAGAAGAAACCCGATATTCATCAAACAAATGATGCTCTTTGTTTCATGGGATTTCAAGAAATTTGTTTTTTTTTTAGCTACCATACAATTCCACAATTAATTCGGAAGTGTACTGCCACCAATTGGACATATTGAGTGATCCCATCAAACAGAAGAGGCCAGAATTGATTAACAGAACAGGAATAGTGTTTTACTATGACAATGCCAAACTTCATACAAGTTTGATGGCTTGCCAGAAGCTTTTACAGCTTGGATGGGATATGCTACTAAAGGTATTGGTTGAAGCAAACTGCTGAATAACAACATGAGAAATTGCTACAAGATTGAATACGTGAAACCCAAATATCAACGTTTGGGTTCCACGTGTTCTCAAAGAAAGATTTGCTCCATTGCATCAACATTTGTGATTTCCTGCTCAAATGTGAAGAAAATGATCCCCTTCTGAAGTGGATTATAACTGTTGATGAAAAATGGATTGTTTACAACAAAGTTGAATGCAAGCAATCATGGAGCAGAAGAAACCCGATATTCATCAAACAAATGATGCTCTTTGTTTCATGGGATTTCAAGAAATTTGTTTTTTTTTTAGCTTCCATACAATTCCACAATTAATTCGGAAGTGTACTGCCACCAATTGGACATATTGAGTGATCCCATCAAACAGAAGAGGCCAGAATTGATTAACAGAACAGGAATAGTGTTTTACTATGACAATGCCAAACTTCATACAAGTTTGATGGCTTGCCAGAAGCTTTTACAGCTTGGATGGGATATGCTACTATACCCACCATATTCACCATATCTGGCACCCTCCGATTATTACTTATTCCAGTCTTAGATGAAAAAACCCCGATTATTATTTATTCTGGTCTTTACAGAATTCTTTAGATGGCAAAACACTCTACTTATTCTGGTCTTTACAGAATTCTTTAGATGGCAAAACACTTGGTCTTAAATGAGGATGTCAAAAATCATTTGGTTCAGTTTTTTGCAAGCAAACATCAGAAATTCTATGAGCATGGAATACAATTTTTTGCAAGAAAAGATCAGAAATTCTATTAGCATGGAATCATGCTATTACAAAGATGGCAACATGTGTTGGACCAAAATGGTCAATATATAATTAAATAAAATGTTATATACTATAAAAAAATTGTCATTCATTTTCATGAAAAAAAAACAAAATTACTTTCTGAAAAACCTAATAGATGTATCATCTAACATTGTTTTTATTAAATACAAGAGAGAGAATGATAGACAAATTTATTAAAAGCTTCCATTTGGCATAATCATAAATGGGACAATTTCATACCTACTCACATTCCAGAGATGAAATGGGATAATATTAAATGCTACATAGGTTTTTTTTCTTCAGATTCTTTATTGTTGCTTTCCCCAGCATGGAAGGATTTGGGAACAGAATTAAACATGAATTAATCTGGTATGCAGACAGTCCCAAAATCTATAAAGATGTAGTATAAGAGTTTTCTGTGAGGGAGCAGAGGGGGGCTTTTTCTTATTCTGAACAATTTCCAATGCATAATAATACAAACTAGGGGAATATAATCCAAATATTACTAATTTAGCCAAATGATTCCTAATGGATTATTTTAAACTATAATTAATTACAGTTCCATCAGGAGTCATTTGGCTGACACAGTAATTAGAGCTGCCGGCTCAAGTTAATTCAATCCAAAAAGCTGTCAGATATTGACTGTTATCTGTCATCGTAACGGATAGTTGATGTGGTGAATTGTTTATTGGTTATTTTTGATAAGCCTGCTGTTGAAGATATAATTGCAATTTTCTTCTGTTGGATTCATAAGCAGGGGCAGATCTAGGCATAGTCTTTACGAGCTGCAAATTTTTGATTGAACAAGGCAGGGCCTTGTTCAATCAAAGGGCTCCTTTCACAGTCAAAAAAATAAAAAAAAAAACAATTTAAGAAAAAATAAATTATACAAAATTTTTTCGTATCTAGGTATAATTTAAATTGTTGGTTTTGCAACACTAATGGATTTGAATAAAATATCAAATATCAATGTTTTAAATGACAGTAAATAGTAAATACGGCTCTGTTGGTAGTTGGTAAATTCAAAATATACTTTGTCATTTGTCAATTATGCAAATAATGTGGCAATGTCAAAATGGGAGTGCAAATCTAGCTCCTCTAAAGCTTGTTAGTTTAACGTAGCTCTCATTGTTAGGTTAATTTGGGTTTATTTTTTGTCAACAGATAACTCACTTTCCATTCAATTAGAGCAATAAGTGACGGGGCGAAACAAGCCCTTCCACAGGCTGCCTATCCCTGCGGAGGGTCAGCTGGATTGTAAAGGACGAGAATCAATGGGCCACGCCCAGACCCCATGATAAATTTCAGTGGAACCCGAGATTTGAACCCGGGTCTTCAGAGTGGAAATCCGAACTATTTCCACACAGTCAATTTGGCCTCAGTTAATTTGGGTTTTAGTAGGCCCCCAAAGTTAATGGTCTGCCTCTGTTCATAAGTATTATTTAAAACTGTCTTGGTTAACTATTTTGATTTATTTTGCAATGATTAAAAGTTTTATATTAATATTTTCATTTTTAAATTTATATAATTATTTAATTATAACTAGCCAATTAGCAGGAATTAAATTACTTACAGATAAATTGCTTTAATAAAATATTTAATTCCTGCTAATTGGCTAGTTACAATTAAATAATTATATAAATCAAAGCAAGCAGTGAATGAAAATTTAGAAATTCTTAAATTTATTGACTAGTTCATTTTTTTGTTGTTTTACTCCTGTGAAATTGATAGATAAATCAAACCTAAACTGCCAAATTAATCCCTTGATAATTTAATGGAAATTTTAATAATTAGAAATAATTTATATTAATGATTAAATAAAGAATAGTGCCATCATCTATGAATTAATGATTAGATTAGAATTAGTAAAAATTATTTCTAATTATTAAAATTTTCATTAAATTATCGATTAATTTGACAATTTAGGTTCAATTTGGATATCTCCCTTGAGGTTTGATTTATATAGTCTATGATAGATAAATGTTGACTGTCAGCCACTTTTCAATTTTTGCTACAGTTAAAATCTGCAGATGAACATCTGCATCCAAAGATGAAACAGTGAGAACTGTTGGCACAAGGCCACCACCAGGCAGACAGTTCATCTCATATAGAGTTAAAAGTATTATGATAGATGTAATCTTCCATTTACTATGAGCTTCAGTTTGAACTTTGAAGTAGGAAATGCCCAAAATTTATAAACTGCCTACTAATAATAATTATTACTACATTCCACTTATCATAATAAACACAAAATTACAAAAACCAGACAATAATTTCCATAAATCAGATCATTATACACAGCTTTCATATACATATAAACTGCACTGATCAATCGCGGAATTTATTGTTTATATTACTGTCATAAGGTATGACAGTAATATAAACAATAAATTCTGCGAAAACACTCATAAGTGTTTGTAAGTCAGGACAACCTGTATGTCATTGTTTTCTAAGAGCTTTTTATATACCATTAATTTCTTTATATCAAAATTTGTTTTATTGATTGTAAAGGGAAGAAAAACAAATAAACAAGCTTTAAAACAAGATATTCATGCATTAAAATTTAATTCAAAAGTGCTTTCAGCCTTGTGGCCATCTTAGTTGAAGCACTTTTGAATTAAATTTTAATGTATGAATTTCTCTTTAAAGCTTGTTTATTTCATTCTAAGTTTAGAAAAAAGCAGCAATTAAACAATAGATAATGAAAGAATTGCTAAAGTTTTAAGTTTTAAGATCTCTATTTAAAGTTACAATCCTATATAATAGGTCCTCTGTTTATGCAGTTAATTTTCCCAAAAAATTTTCACATAAATTGAAAATTGTGTAAATCCAAGTTCGATAATACTAAAATTTGATGTATACAAATATTTATTTTGATAAATGGAATAATTAGGTCAAATTACGAGAATACATTAAGCATAGTTATGAATATTTAAGCTGAAAGTGATATTTCTGCAAAAAATAATTGTTTTAATCAATTTATTTAAATTTTATGGAAATTCATATAAATATAAATACTTCCACAATTTCAGAAATAAACAGATGTGTAACTTGTAACTGCATAAGTAGGGGATCTGTATTTCTAAAAAATATTTAATTCTAAACTTAAAATTATGTATATTTTGTTCATCATAATTCCGCTTTAGATAAAATTGATATATAATTTATCTTAATAGAATATTTAATCATACATACAATATTAATTTAACAATTCAAAATTGAATAAAATTCATAGTTACCAATCATTTGGTGATATTTTAGCTACAAACGATTTAATAGAAAAGATCATCCCATACATTAACTTAAATTCCTAGAGTAAAACATATATATTATATTAGCAAAATTTATAAATTTATCATTTTAAATTATGCTTACTAGTCCAGACTACATTTATCCAGATTTTAAATAATCTTATTTAAGTTGAAAATCTTCTTAGTAATGAAATACTAAGTCACTCTCAATTCTTTTTTTGATATTTATAGGTAGGTCTCGATTAGTGCGAGTTCGAATAATGCGATATTTGATTAGTGCAACTTATAAAAATGATACCATTTTTCAGTTAATGCAAGCAAATATTCAATTAATGTGAATTGTAAGCATAGACCAGTCTTACAACAAATGTCCGTCCCATTTTGTGACATCAATTAATAAATTAATGTTAATTTTCGGTTAGTAAAACTAGACGAGGATCAATCCAAGAACAGACACTTGGCTTTAAGGGGTGAAATTCTAAGGAGCAGTCCAAGAACAGTCACTTGGCTTTGAAGGGGTGAAATGCCAGAAAGATGGGCTTTTTGCCATTAGCTATTTAACATTACTATTATTTGATGGGCTTTTTGCTGTTAGCTATTTAACATTACTATTATTCAGCTTTAGCTTCATTAGATTCATCCACTTGGCGAAATAGAACGGTCACACGATCTTTGGTGAAACACCAGAAAGATGGGCTTTTTGCCATTAGCTATTTAACATTAACATCTAAGGAGCAGTCCAAGAACAGTCACTTGGCTTTGAAGGGGTGAAATGCCAGAAAGATGGGCTTTTTGCCATTAGCTATTTAACATTACTATTATTTGATGGGCTTTTTGCTGTTAGCTATTTAACATTACTATTATTCAGCTTTAGCTTCATTAGATTCATCCACTTGGCGAAATAGAACGGTCACACGATCTTTGAAGGGGTTAAACACTAAAACCAGACGAGTAGCAGTCCAAGAACAGTCACTTGGCTTTGAAGGAGTAAAACACCAGAAAGATGGGCTTTTGCTGTTAATTAACATTACTATTATTCAGCTTTGTTATCATATACATACAGTATAGTAAAGAATTTTCTCTTTTAAAAAGTATAGAAATGGATAAAAGGAAGAACACTTTTGATAATAAAAATGGAAACGAAAAAAAGAAGAGTTTAGTGATTACAGCAGAGGAAAAAAATGGATGTGATTGAGCGACATAAAAGCGGCGCTCAACTTCCGCTTTCAATTTGCTCTTTTGGTTTCGATTTGGCAGTTGGTATGAGATGCAATTCCTGGTAAGTTATTAATTTAGATGTATGATGTAAAATATGAAAATAAATATTTCTTAAACAGTTAGTGTTAAGCTCTTTTGGTTTCGATTTGGCAGTTGGTTTGATGATGGTATGAGATAAAATTCCTGGTAAATTATTAATTTAGATGATGAACACCGATGTAAAATATGAAAATAAATATTTTTTAAACAGTTAGTATTGTGGTTATTCATTGTATGAGAATAAAAATTCTTAAACAAATATTTCTTAAACAGTTAGTGTTAAGTTAGTATTGTGGTTATTTCATCCTATATTTCTTAAACAGTTAGTGTTAAGTTTATTGTGGTTATTCATCGTGGAACTGGCTAATGGCCAGAATCTCACAAAGCAAGAACCAATTACCATATTTTCGGCTAATGGCTGGAATCTCACAAAGCAAGAACCAATTACCATATTTTACACACAGTTAATACTTCAAATAGTGCGAGAAATTCGTGGGACTCATTATTCGCATTAATTGAAGCCTACTTGTATATGGAAAGCACTTTCATGCTTTAAATATAAAAATTCTCTAACATGAGTACATTTTTTTGTGATTGAAAAATAAGTTAAAGAAAACCTTTTCTCAATTTGACAAAAATTATTTTCTTTAATTCATTATCATCACTTCTTACTATATTAATTTAAATTTTTAATACTTGTAAAAAGACAAATATATTGTAAGATTGAGGAGTCTGTAATTTATTCTTTCATTACTACTGCATCTTATAAAAAATTACATATTCTAATATAATAAAATAAATTCATTCTTTAAAATTATTTTAAGGAGTTATTACAATTATGCACATATTTCTGTAATGTTTTAATATCTATACTTATCAATTAAAACTCATATACTGTATAAAATATTAGTAGATGCCTACTTATGTTAGAAATATTGTCTTAGGACACATCATTAACAACATAATTAGGACTGCATATTAGAAATGTTTCCATTTCCCTCTGTGTGTAAATATATTAATCTGTTGCATGCTGCCAATTAATAAAAGTAAGCCTACTAATATGAAAAAAATTAAAATTACCATATCTCACATAATTTTTGTTAAAACTTTTTGAAATCTTTGCAATTTATTAAGTTTTTTATTTTCTTTCTAATAGTGTAAGTATATTTTTTAATTTAATTTTTTTAAACATTTTTTGTTCGGTATATGAGATTGCCGAAAACATGATTTTTTTATGTGAAGATTTATCCATCCAATAAAATAATTGCTATCTTTGTATATTGAATAAGACAAATCTTTTGTTAACTGCTTAAAGCTCTATTAAACATAGTTCATTAACACCAAAGCACCAAATAGCAGCTTAAAATAAACACTCAAATTTATTAAAAACATTTTCAGTATTAATAATATACCATCATCAGTTATACAATTCTAAAAAAGAACTACTTCACAAGATTCTAGAACAAATAATTATCGGTTAATTTTCAAAATAAATTAACGTAGCTGAAGAACAGTCCTTGGTTATACAAAGCTTGCGTAAACAAAAAATAAATAAATAAAATAACCGCTAAAGTATAAACAAAATGTTATAGCATAAAATAAAATACAACACCATAATTTTAAATTTATTTTACTGACGTCCTAAAAATTTTTTTAAATATTTATATAATGTTACCCATTGTTTAAAATTATGGTGTTGTATTTTATTTTATGCTATAACATTTTGTTTATACTTTAGCGGTTATTTTATTTATTTTATTTTTTTATGCAAGCTTTGTATAACCAAGGACTGTTCTTCAGCTATGTTAATTTATTTTGAAAATTAACTGATAATTATTTGTTCTAGAATCTTGTGAAGTAGTTCTTTTTAGAATTGTATAACTGACAATGTTATATTATTAATACCGAAAACGTTTTTAATAAACTGAGTGTTTATTTTAAGCTGCTATTTGGTGCTTTGGTGTTAAGGAACTATCTATGTATATTGGCTGGTCTTCTGAATAAAGCAAGCCATGAAAGAAAAAATCAATAAAAAATCAATTAATATGTAAATTTTGATTAATAAATATTAATTAAGATATGTTGTGTAATTATTTTGAAATTTACATAAATTTATAGAAATATTGCTATTATTATTAATTTATATCTATTAATATGTTTTTCCTTAATTTCAACAATTTTTAATTTAGTATTTTATAAATTTTTGAAATACGGTGTAACCTTGTTATCTCGAACCTCTCTATCTCGAAACCCTTGATATGTGGGAAACATAAATATAGTAATAAAATACAGTGTAACCTTGTTATCTCAAAACCCCTGATATGTGGAAAAAAATAACCTTGTTATCTCAAACCTCTCTATCTCAAAACCCTTGATGTGTGGAAAAAATTTTTCCGTGCACTTTCGGCATTTAACCAATATAATTTCAATAGTTATCTCAAAGTATTTTCTTCAAAACTCTTGCTATCTCGAATTAATTTATAATTTTTGTGCTAGAAAAATTAAAAATGCTTACTAATTTTCCCTAGCTTTAAGAGTCTAAACAAAGGATTTAATCAAAAGAACATAAATGTCCTACCAATAACCGGAACAAAAACTTTTTAGTGCATACTCCGAATACTGAACATGTCGTACAGTAGTTTCGTTTTCTAAGTTTCACTTCTTAAGGCTTGTTTATAGTCCGATGAAGCTAATGTTTCGTTGGCACCTAGAACGTCTGTCACGCTGCGTTCTAATTTGCCTGTTTATAGTTAGTATTATATAAACAAGAATAATCTTTAAATGCCTCAATAAAAAATTCAACATTGCTATTTGAATCAAGGATGTGCTTGATTTGAACACTGCCATTTTGTATCAGATCGCAAAACATCATGGTATAACCATAACGTTGAAACCTAGAATGAGTCCTAGGTTGTCAACTTCACGTTGGTTACACTGCGTTATGGATAACGTCGGAGTATAAATCTAGCAAAACATCATGGTATAACCATAACGTTGAAACCTAGAATGAGTTCTAGGTTGTCAACTTCACGTTGGTTACGCTGCGTTATGGATAACGTCGGAGTATAAATCTACGAATTATTTCTAACCTCGACATCGCTGACGAGCATCTCTGCCACGTCGGACTATAAACAAGCCTTAATTTTTGATAAGTTTTTGTCAATATCATCGTCTTTATTCAGTGATATTTTCAACCTTTGTTTATAAGGTGCAGGAGTATTTAGATGCCAATTTCCATGGAAAAAAGTATCTTATACAGTATTAAAAAATACGGTATGTATTATTGACAAAATCTTTATTTAAAATTGAACCTTGATATCTCGAAAACTCTTTATGTCAAATAAAATTGAACCTTGATATCTCAAAAACTCTTTATGTCGAATTTTTTTTTGTTTCCACGAGATTTGAGATATCGAGGTTCTACTGTATATCAAAAATCCTAATGTAAACAAATAAAAAAAAATTGTCTCTATTAATACATAAACAGCTATAATATTTTTACTTTGCTTTTATTGGATTTCCAATGGTTGACTCTCACTCCACTCTCAATACCACATTTTCCAGAAAGTAATAATTTTGGCAGGAAAAGTGATGGAAAGGAGTGAGGATAATAAAACAATAAGAGTGCCACACCTTTTTAATGGTGAATCTTTGTTTATATTAATATTTTCTAATTTTTTAACAAAAATACAATGAAAATGAAGTAAAAAATCAATGATTAATAAAAAAAATATTGCCTATTTTAATATAATTAAGCAAAATTTTCATATTATCTGTAATATTTTTTTAAATTTTAAGTTTTTATAATTTATACTATCAAAAATTTTACAAAAAATTTAGGTAATTAACTTTATTTTAACATATAATCAGATTATCATCAACATAGTAATCTGGAATATAGAAAAGGGGGAGAAAAAAGTGAATTTTCCAAAATAAACATTAAATTTAAACAACAACTGCCCAATCTTATGATTTTTTTCCAAAAATACTCAATTAAACAGATTTTCATAAAAACCATTTAAAATAAAAAATTTCATCAACATAGTAATCTGGAATATAGAAAAGGGGGAGAAAAAAGTGAATTTTCCAAAAATAAACATTAAATTTAAACAACAACTGCCCAATCTTATAAAATGATTTTTTTCCAAAAATACTCAAACAGATTTTCATAAAAACCATTTAAAATAAAAAGTTTTAGCCAGAAAACATTTAAGAACCATCATCAGAAATTCATTATAGAGTTTTTTTTGAAAACCCTAAACATAACTGCAATAAATTCATTAGGACATGCAAAATTGCAGTTATAAAATTTTATTCTGTCTCTTTGCCATAGCAACAAATGCCATCAATGGCATGCAAGAAGTTAGAAGTGGAAGGATTTCTATGAAAATTTTTTAAAAAAATGTTATTTTTTATAATGTTTAGAACATTAGTATACATGATTATAATTTACATTTTATAAAAACTAATATTTTATGTAATATGGAATCAAACATGAATTATCACTATAAAATCACTATTTTTATTTTTTATTATTCACAAAATATCACTATTTTGTGAATAATAAAACTTCTTTGGTGAATATACTTTTTTTTTTATATTCTGGCACAAAAGAAAACTTTTCCAGTCATTGCACTTATAATTTAAATAATGTCTGTTTAATTGTATATTAATACATAACTTCCAAAATAACAATTTAACATAAAGATAGTACGTAATTATATTGGATAGTCTACAACAATGGTTCTTAAACTGTGGTCCATGGACCCCCAAGGGTCCGCATAGCCATTACCAGGGGTCCGCAAAATTATAAAAAATGGTTGCAAACAGTTTAATAAGATGATGAAACAATGGTTCTTAAACTGTGGTCCATGGACCCCCAAGGGTCCGCGTAGCCATTACCGGGGGTCCGCAAAATTATAAAAAATGGTTGCAAGCAGTTTAATAAGATGATGAAAAGCAAGAAGCGCAGAGCAATAAAAAATATATTTTTAAGGCACTAAATAAAACATGAACCTACTATTATTATGTTCTATATTTTTAAGGCAATAAATAAAACATGAACCTACTATTATTATGTTCTGTGATTTTTATAAAATTTTTGTGATTTTTATGTGCAAGATCATTTATTAAAATAACCAGCAATACATTTTTATCAATATTTATTATAATGTAGAGCCTATGAGATTATTGAGCCAGAAATTAAGTCTTGAGAACGACATAAAATGCCTAGGGTTGGGATGGGGTCCGCAAACAAAAGTGTTGTTCAAGAGGGGGTCCTCGGACCACATAAGTTTAAGAACCACTGGTCTACAACAATAGTCACAAAACTAGTGAATAAGAATGAATGATACAATCAGTAATGGATTATTTGTAACATTATCATAAATAATAATATATATATAATAAATCTTTGTATAATTAAATACTCATATAACACAACAAATACTGTGATAGTGCTCATTTAGCATAGTAATAAAGCCTTGTATAATGTGGTAGATAAATTTGACATTTTCACAGACTAATTGAAACTTCTCTGCAATCTTTCTCCAATTTTGTTTTACTAATAAACCAGGTTTTTTTTTTTAATTATTAAATTTAATTTTTTTAATTAAAATACCTAATATAATGGCAAATATTAAAAAATAATAAAAAAAATTTATTTACATAATTACCTGATGAAACCATTGCATCCTCAGAGCATGCTATTTCTGCTTTGTTGTCTGCTATTTTAATTTTCCCTATTGGTAGCAGACAGCAAAACATCTGCCACTAATTCAATAATACTGCATTTTATAGCTATAGTCCTTTCAACTAAAAGAGAACTGTCAAGGCCAAAATCAGTGATCGATGAATCTTTACTGTTACAGTTAATGATATGCGATATGATGTGAAACAGATCGCAATAGAGAATTTATCATCATTTTCAATTTGATGTTTAATTTATAAACATAGTAATTAGATTAAAATATTTCAATCTTTACTTTATAAATACTAAAATGCCTTTTCTTTCCAGGTGTTGACAATTTAACTGGATTGTTTTCCATTTCCAGATCATCATCTGCTGTTTTGCTTCCTTTGGTTACAATTCTTTTATTTGTTAATATAGAAATAGCAATAGCGAGTGAAGTTTCATTGAAGATGTCATTTTGCATAAATTTCTGCCTTATAAAGTACTTATATATATTTAAAATAACATTTCTAGCTTGACTGGGCAATGTTTCTCCTAACTTACAAACAACTGTGCTATCCACTATTACTGCAAAATACTAAAGGATGGTGACATCATTCATTGTATTTATTTAATTTTAAGCAATTAGAATTTAATTTAATATTTAATATCATAACCATAAAATGTAAAGTATTAAATCAACAATTTTTAAAAAATAACAAATATTTCAAATTATTAGCAATGGTGCGAAATGGAAACTTGTTTTTCTATTGGACCTTTGCAATCCATAAAGTCTTTACCATATAAGGCAGACCATCTTTAGTTGAAAAGAGTATAAGTATATACTGAAATACACACTAATTAGGGGAGGTTTGGCTGTAGTATCTGGTTTGAATATATTTTTGATATGTTGTATTTATGAATGTTTACCATTTATTTATTATAATTAAATTAAATATTTTTCAACTTTATTGATATTTGATTTAGGTATAACCTATGTGGCTGTACAACACAGATTCATATAAAGCAAACTGTATCCATCATGTTATGTGGGGTCAATTGTATATTGTAAAAGTATATTTCAGTACTTCTTATATATCTCCTATCTTATATATAGGTTAAGTAAGTAGCATATAATACTGCTTTTAATTTTATCATGATAAATTACAAGGGTCGTTCAATAAGTCCTTAGAAAATCCAAGAGATGGCACTCATAGTATCGAAAAATGTTTGCTTTTAGTAAGCACCGTCTCTTATTAGACTGTTGTTAAAGTTTCAGCTATATCCGTTGTTTGGTTTCATTTTTATAGTCGATTGAAGCAACAAACTTTTGTTTATTTAGAAAAATGGAAAAAAATGAGTTTCGTGCAGTTATTAAACACTTCTATTTAAAAGGTTTAATACCGAAAGAGATCAAAGCCGAGTTGGATGACGTTCATGGCACATCTGCTCCTGTATTTGCAACTGTTTATAATTGGATAAATGAGTTTAAACGTGGCCATACATCCACAAATGATGAACAATGTTCGGGACGTCCAGTGGAAGTGACTTCCTCTGAAATGATTGACAAAATTCACAATATGGTTTTGAGTGATCGACGAATCAAGTTCGTGAAATAGTTGAGGCCTCAGGCATATCACAAGGTACAGTGTTTTCAATTTTGCATGAAAAATTGGGTTTGAAAAAATCTCGGCAAGATGGGTGCCGCATTTGATCTCAGTGGAGAATAAACGCAATCGTGTGATCGATTTGGAGGTTTGTTTGGCACTTTTTTGTCGTAATCCTGACGAGTTTCTGCGTCGATATATAACAGTGGACGAGACATGGATACACTACTATACTCCAGAAACAAAGGAACAGTCGAAACAGTGGGTTTTTAAAGGCGATCCAACTCCGAAGAAGGCAAAGATGATGAAATCAGCCGACAAGGTGATGGCCACAGTTTTTTGGGATGCAGATGGAATCATCTACATCGATTACTTGGAAAAAGGACAAATGATAAATGTAAAGTATTATGCATTGTTATTGCACCGGTTGAGCAAAGAAATTAAGAATAAACGTCCTCATTTGGCAAAGAAAAAATTCTCTTCCATCAAGACAATGCACGTGTACACACTTGCGCAGTTTCGATGGCAAAAATTATGGAATTAAAGTTCGAATTATTACAATATCCATCGTATTCACCAGATTTGGTCCCCAGTGACTTTTTTTATTCCCAAACTTGAAAAAATGGCTTGGTGGAAAACGATTCACATCCAACGAGGAGGTCATTGCCCAAACAGATGCCTATTTTGAGGACCTTCCAAAATCCTACTTTTTGGCTGGCTTAAAAAAGTTGGAGAAATGCTGGGAAAAGTGTATTGAGCTAATAGGGGATTATGTTGGGAAAAAAAAAAAAAATCTACCAAAAATAATTTGTTTTTCTATCTTTTTCTAAGAACTTATTGAACAACCCTCGTATATAATAGTATATATAAAAACCTGATTTATGCAACACTTCCGGGAACATAATTTTATGTAAATCAAAGAATATCATAAATTTATGAAGTTATGAAATATGTTTTTAGTTCTTACTTGATGATATGGTTTCTGGAATTTTTAAGTGGGAAAAAAAAAAAAAATCTACCAAAAATAATTTGTTTTTCTATCTTTTTCTAAGAACTTATTGAACAACCCTCGTATATAATAGTATATATAAAAACCTGATTTATGCAACACTTCCGGGAACATAATTTTATGTAAATCAAAGAATATCATAAATTTATGAAGTTATGCAATATGTTTTTAGTTCTTACTTGATGATATAGTTTCTGGAATTTTTATAACAACATATTATGACTAATAAATTTTTTAACCACTCTACAATAATTTTTTCTTGGTGTTGGGATTTTTTTTTCCGTCAGTGTATTATGACTAATAAATTTTTTAATCAATTTTTGATAATTATGTTTGTATTCGGCTATTCTGAATTATATCTTAGATTAGTCATGTCTTTCCCCATGTAGTCTGGACTATTAAGGTTTTAGTTTATATTAAAAATTGTATTTCAATGAAACTTACTTCATCTCTTGCCATACCAAACTGCCTTTTTCTATTCCATTCACGATAAAAAATACAAACTCCATTTTTATCAAATATGTAGATGTTATAAATTGTCATCTGGATTTTTTTAATTAACTTCTTGCTATATTTTTAAAAAATTTAAAGAAAATATTAATCATCATCATCCTTTATTCATAAACTAAAAATGAAATATTAAACTTTTATTAGTCTCTAACACTTATTATTTATTTAATATAATAATTATTTATTTAAGAAATATTATTTATTTGATGAAAATTACTTATTTATTACAATAGCTGATTTTTAAAACGGATTGTGAATTTTACAAGTAGTTATAACATTCTTACGAAAATTTATTATAAATTATTAATAATTCTTTTTTTAAACTTTTAGTCAGTAGATGCATTAATAATGTCGATAAAATTATTTTGTAAGGAGTGTTTATTTTCCTTTGCAGAAATCTTCCAACAGAATTTTACAATGCAGCATTTGGAACTGTAATATAACTCCAATTTCTAGATTCTAGAATGTAGCATGTGTATTACTAGGAAATGTAATGGAACACTAGAATCTAGAATGTAACACTGTAAACTGAACACATATTTCATAACAGATTCTAGAATATGCTATGAAATATGTTATAGTTAATGGTTAATTCAGTTATGCATCTGAATCTCTTAATGGATTCTTAAATGGCCACCACCATTTCAGAATCCATTATGTTAATGGCCTTGATCATTTCGATAATAGATTTATCCTGAATGTTGAATAATGGGTTTTTCCGACCTCTAGTAAAAAATTTGAAGGTTCTGGATCCACGACATCTGACAAATATTGAAATGCAACATTTGTAACAATAATATAACACTAGATTTAAAAAGCAATATGGAAACTGTAATTCAAAATTAAAATCTAGAATGTAACATTTGAA
This sequence comes from Olivierus martensii, assembly GCA_000484575.1. Classification (NCBI taxonomy): domain Eukaryota; kingdom Metazoa; phylum Arthropoda; class Arachnida; order Scorpiones; family Buthidae; genus Olivierus; species Olivierus martensii. The sequence goes on along the minus strand of AYEL01082271.1, from coordinate 20,106 downwards.
CTATAATGAAACAGTATATTCTAGAATATAATGCTATGAAACTACTTAATAGTTCAGTTATGTCGGTGAATGTCATAATTAATTTTGAAATGGCGATGGCCATTTCAGAGTCCACTATGGTTTGGTTAACATCCACAATGGATCTAACTCAGTGGTTCCCAATGTGGGGTGCATGCCCCACAAGGAGGCAATTTGATTTTTAAGGGGGACAATTCGGAATGAGTTATTAACAGTGAATTTTTTTCATTTCTTATGGTTCTAGAGGCTATCTAAATATATATTGTGACATACACATTTTTAAAATTAAAATCAGAATGTACATGATGGTTTTGAAACTTTATTTGTTGTTTTTTCATATCGCTTCATATTATTATTATATTTTAACAATTTCTTAGTGATTTCTTCCTCAGTACTTCAACTGTCCTTTTGTTCTTTTATTTTACTCTTTCATAGATGCCATGTTGTTTGAAAGCTTGTTTAGAGCATGTTAATGGTCTTTTATGCTTTCTCCACATGAATAGGAGTTCACTTTTTGAATAAAAAAAATTATATGTCACAGAGGGGCATCAGGATTTTAGAGATGCTTTGGTGGGGCATGGCCAAAAAAGGTTGGGAACTACTGATCTAACTGAATGTTAAAAGATGGGGTGTTATCGGATCTCTCCTGTAAAATTTGAAGGATCCGAATTTTCCAGTGTAAGTTTAGTGTGGTTTCACGCAGTTATCCAGCCGACAAATAATGTAATGTTTAATAATAATACAACACTAGCTCTAGAATGTAATACTGGGAACTGTAATACACTCTTGAGAATTATAAACTTATATTGGAAACTATATATTAAGCAACAGTTGAAATTATACTTGAAACACTAAAATCTAGAATGTAATAACAAATTTGACACCATAATCTTCTAGATTTAGAATGTTAATATTGAGAACTATAATCTAATCCCTAAACTACCATTAAAGCTAGATGGAAATTGACGTAAAATAAAAATAGAAATATATTAGAATCTAGAATGTAAATTCTAGAAAACAGATATTTTTCAGAATTTTATGTTTTCTATCATATAAATTTTGTATAACTGCATATTTGAGTATCTTCAGTGAATACGTTTTGTTTATTAAAATTAAATTATACAGGAATCTCTTAATTAGTGCGGTTAATAAATCCTCGCAATACACCGCATATATCAAAACCTCACTAATCAAACTTAAAAAAAAAACAATGGGAGTAATTATAATGAATCCTGGAAAATATCAAAATTATAAACATGTGGTTTTTTCCTCTCTCAAAACGTATCTACTACGGTTAATAAATCCTCGCAATACACCGCATATATCAAAACCTCACTAATCAAACTAAAAAATAATGAATCCTGGAAAATATCAAAATTATAAACATGTGCTTTTTCCTCTCTCAAAACGTATCTACTGTGTATTGCATTACATGTACAGTACTTTAAATCATTGAGGAATATGTATAGATATTTAAAATTTTATAGTAAGAATTAAAATTCATTTTTCACAAAATTGCATAAATTTTTGTAAAAAATAATTGTACGTCTGTAGACATCGAGTACTGGAGAGGAATTGAAGGCAAGGCTGGCTATATAATATTGTAATGGTTATTATTAGGTAGTCACCATTCACGCTAAATTTATCAATAAATAAAATTACGAACGAATTTAAAATATAACAATTAGACGACGAAAGTCGTAATATTAACAGAATTAAAAAAATAAATAAATTTATTGCAGTGCTCTAAATATGTAGACTACAATCCCCGAGATTAAGTTGCCAACGCTTCAGGGGGTTTGCAAAAAAGTCGCACTTGTTGAAGCGTACTAATCAAATTTGGCACCGCATATCTCAAAGGATAGTCTCAAACTTTTAGCGCACTAGTCAAAACCGTATTATTCAAATTCGCACTAATCAAGGGATTCTTGTACTTCGTAAACATTATCATGCAGGATAGTCTTTTTACAGAAACTTGAAAAAAATAATAAAAAAATTTCTTACGTTCTAGAATAGGTTTATTGTCACTAAATTAGAATAGTTTAATAAGTTAAATGATTATTACATATCAGCATCCAGCCTCAAAGATTTTCTGAAGAAAAATGAATCCTTTATAAATATTTTTATTGTATCGTTATACTTTCTGTATCAAGAACCGATAAAGGTTTGTTTGTAACTGGAAACGCTTTTTTTGTAAAGCAATTTATTGTTATCTGTAGAAATAAAGAAAAAGTCAGTTATGCGAATCGTATGGGAATAAAAACTCTCAAATATTTTATTCATTATCTAATCTTCAATTAATTAATTTTTCTCACTTGACGATCACAGTTTTAATTTGTTGCATTTTCTTATTAATTCTTCGCAAAACAAAGATTTTCATACCGGCAAAACATTCTTAATAAGTAAATAATCTAATCAAATAAGGTAAATATTAATGTTAAGATAAAATCAGCACACAATGCAGCTATTTAATTAAAGATAACCGAAAAATAACGAATCTTATTAACTCATTTATGTAGAAAATTTTTCCGGATGACGGTGATTTTTTTCTTTTTCTTTTTCTTTTTATACTTATAAATAATACTTGAAGAAATTTGGTATCTAGAAATAAAAATGAGGTTCGTTAGGTTCTTATTAAATTATATTATCTCTAAAAGTTCAGATAGAATATTAAAGTAGTTCAATTTATTTCTAATTTGGTTTGATGAAGAGAGAGAAGTGTACATCTACATCTCTTATTTAAGAAGCACGGTTGGGTTTGATTAGATGAATTCAGCTTTTTAGATGTTATTCTAAAAATAGGCAGAGCCACAAAGTAGTCAATACTGGGAATAAAGAAATGGAATTAAAAAAAAAAAAATGAAACTAAGCTTTGTAAAGATTGTTACTAAAGAAAATTTCATCAAATAAAATTCAGCCTATTTTTTATTTTTTATTATTATTCCATTCGATTGAACTTTAAATTCCGTCTCTCTTTTTTTTACCTCGTCCATTTATATAAGTAGATAAATTTAAATTATTGTTTTTGGAAAAAATATCAATTTGGATGCTGTGGACAAATATTTTATTTTGATTGGTAAACATTAGTCTGGTATGGTCGATTAAATTCTAGGAGTAACATCACTCTCTATCTGATTCAGCAAATGGTCAACTCTCCTGTGACAAGACACCCGTGTCATCTCAGCGTCATCCCTTTATTGAAAGTCAAATAACTACACTGCCAGAATTCAGAAACATCCTGTTCAGTGTCCTCTCATATCTGTTAGTACTATGAAGAAAAACAATCCTATTAATTTTTATTGATGGCAACTCTTACGAGAGTAAAAGAAATGTCTGAATTGAAACCTCGGTTATAATAATAATGAAATCTCGATTATAATAATGATTAATTTAAACTTCGTTTATAATAATGGTTAACTTAAACCTCAGTTATAATGATGGTTAATTTAAACCTCTGCTATAATAATGGTAAAAATTTAAACCTCGTTTATAATAATGGTTAACTTAAACCTCAGTTATAATGATGGTTAATTTAAACCTCTGCTATAATAATGGTAAAAATTTAAACCTCGTTTATAATAATAATGATTAACTTAAACCTCAGTTATAATAATGGAAAAATAACCTTCTGTTATTTTTCACTATTATAATATTGTATTTTTAATTATATTTGATACAGTAGTGTTTGATGTGAATCTTTTATATACTTATTTATGAGATCTTATAGTTCATATAGACAATAAATCAGTGCATGTCACTTTTCGTTCACCATCAAAAGGCAAAATCAAATTTTATCTATATAATAATCATTAAATCTGACCAAAAGCTGGGAAAATGGGTTTCACATGAACTGAATGAAAGACAACAGGAAAACCAAAAAACCACTTGCGAAATGCTCGCCAGATACAAAAGAAAGTCATTTCTCCATCGAATTGTGACTGGCAATGAAAAATGGATCTATTTTGAGAATCCAATGCGCAAAAAATCTTGGGTTGATCCAGGACAACCATTGACATTGACTGCAAGGCCAAATCGCTTCGGACAGAAGACAATGCTCAGTGTTTGGTGGGATCAGAAGGGTGTGATTTATTTTGAGCTGCTAAAACCTGGTGAAACCATAAATACTAATCACTACCAACAACAAATGATCAGTTTGAATTGAACTATGCATGAAAATGACCAGAATATGATAAAAGGCAACACAAAGTGATTTTGCTTCATGATAATGCACCATCACACAAAGCAAAAGGGGTCCAGGAAACGTTGGAAGCACTTAATTGGGAAATACTTTTGCATGAGGCTTACTCATCAGACTTGGCTCCATCCGATTTTCACTTAATTGCATCAATGGGGCACGGACTTGCTGAGGAGTGCTTCACTTCCTACGAAAATATATGAAAATGGCTTGATAACTGATGTGCCTCAAAAGAAAAACAGTTTTTTTGGCGTGGCATCCATGCATTGCCAGAAAGATGGGAAAAATGTATAACTAATAATGGGTAATACTTTGAATAAAATACTCTTAACCATTATCATATGATGAATGTGTACTTTTTACTAAAAAATTCCAGTTTCATATTTACACACCTGATATATATATGTATATATATACACACAAGCTCCCCAGGCATGATCTCGGACTATAATGATTTACATGTGTGCACAACGGAAAATGAAAAATTTGTGTTTTGCAATGAAACTAGCAATGACTAGGTGGTATGGTGCTTTTGTCTCTGATCTGCCATCTTGATTTCTTTTATTCAACAACTGATTCAAAGATAAAGTGAGATGCTACTCTAGATAACTTGTTAGAGACAAAGAACAATGAAAAAACAATGTAAGTGAATTATTAAATAAAATTATTCTTTAAAGTTGTTAGTTTTGTAATTATTTATTTCATGAGGTTGGAGGCAGCTTAATCCTCATAATTGTATAGGTTTGCTCTGACATATGTATGTTTTGACTTATATAGGTTTTCATGGAATGATCCACCTACATAAGTTGGGAATTCCTGTATATGGATTAAAATATTTGCAAAATAAGCTAGTTGTGTGATAATGACATGAATTTACTTACTTTGTTATATCTTTCTTTAAATTTTTCATTTTATTTCCATGTTTTTGATATCTTTGTTTAACATTAGCTGCCATTTCTTGTACTAGTTTCCTGTCTTTATATTTAAAATTATTCCTCCTTAAACATGATCGACACCGCCAAGTACCTATATAATTAAAAAATAAATTGGATACATAAAGCAGAATTTGAAATAGTTTCACTACTCAGATTACTCATAAAAAAATCCAATAATAAGCATTATAAATAAAATGAGAAAATTTTCATGAGTAATAAAATTTATTAAAGCTTTTCATTGTTATCAATCCATTCCTTTTGAAACATTATTATTAAGAAGTGACTTAAAATACATAAACTTATTTATTCATATAATATTCAATGTTTTTAATATTTGGCAATGTTTTCTGTAATGTAACTAAGGATTAATGTATTTACTTAAATAATTTACTTATATAATTGTGTAAGTTATTAATATTAACTTATTTACTATATTTGGATATAGGAGTGCTTCTAACTTACAACAATCTGATTTATGACAGAAATTTATATTTATGATAAACAATATCAATGATTTTGCAAGAATAACTATGCCAACCTTCAACACTTCTTCAGCTAGTTATTTCATTTCAATTTAAGAATGTTTTCTGAAATATATGCAATAAAAATCACATATCATAAAGACACATTTCCAATCTTATTTGCAATGTGCTGATAAATTAACAATTTTCATATATATCTAAATATTAACAATCATATCATATCATTTTTTATACAACTTATATTGAATGAGTTATATTAAATTATTACCTGTGTTGTATGCTTGCTATTGTTTTCACACCATTTCTACATTCCTTAGCCTCTTTCTAATCATGTAAAAATTTTTTTGAATTTTTTATATTTTTTTCAACTTTTCATTCATGACATTGATGAAAAAACAATTTTTTATATGAAATCTTAGCCATCTAACAAAATATTTGCTAATTTTGGATAGTAGATAGTCCCTTGAATAAAATAAGCCAAGAATGAAGAAATTTGAATATTTAAAAAAAAAAAATCAATAAAAAACCAAATACAGTTGGACCGTGTTAGCACGCGAGTCTGCTTTACACGAGGTTTCACTGTGGCTACCTTGATAAGCAATTGCTTGTTATATCACTACTAGACATCTTCATCATTAAAAAAAAAAAAATCAATAAAAAACCAAATACAGTTGGACCGTGTTAGCACGTGAGTCTGCTTTACACGAGGTTTCACTGTGGCTACCTTAATAAGCAATTGCTTGTTATATCACTACTAGACATCATCATTAAGTAAAATTTTTGTGTGTATTTTAATAAAATAAGTTTTCAAAATAAAGGTATTATTTTATTTTTCTTTTATGACAAACTGAAATCACACAGAAAATTCATATCAATATTGAAACTTATTTTATCTGTTCAATTTATATTAATACAGTACTGTAACTTGCAGTTCACTTAACTAGCGATTCAGTAATCATGGACCCCGATTACCGTGTGTTAATGGGGTCAGACTGTAATATACAAATTTTGACTAATGAAGTTATGCCATATAATTATTTGATAAGTAGTCTAAATTTATCAAAATACTGTCATTTTAATTAATTTATATTTAGCTAATTTTTTCATTGAATAATTTTTGTATAAATTTTTTATAAATTTCTAAATTTATTTCAAAAAAACCTAATACAGAACAAAAATCATCTCCACTCACACATAAATAACCATAATATTCTGTACTTTGCTCTAACTGGACTCCAGATGGTTTATTTCACTAATATAACCAATACCACAAGCTCTGAAGTCAAGTAGGCTGGATAAAAATTTCCTGGAAGTGAGAAGCAACTAATGTAAACATTAGTGCCACATGCCTAAAATGGCATATTATTGTTTATATTCATTTTTTCTAAATAGCAGTGAAAATGAAATAATAAATAAATGATTAAGAAGAAATATTGTTTATTTTAACAGAATTAATCAATATTTTATTATTTATCTATAATATTTTTTAGTTTAAATGTTTAATCTTTCATCATATGAAATATTACTTTTTCCAAAAAAATTTCAAAAATTAACTTTATAGAAACACATAATCAGAGCAACTTGAATACAGTAATCTAGATAAGAGAAGAAATGATATAAAAAAGCCAAATTTATGAAAAATATTTTCATAAAAGCCTTGTAAAATAAAAAATTTCAGCCAAAAAACAAAAGTAGTACCATCAGCAGAAGTTACTTATGTTTGCTTTTAAAAATACTAAACAAAAATCCAATAATACAATTAGGTAGGACTAGATTGCAGTTTTAATATTCAAAGGTTTCTCTGCATCAAGTGCAGCATATGCTGTCAATGGCAGCCATTGCAATATTCTCCCCAGACCATTTTTGCTAGATGCACCACTTGGGTGATTTTTCTAAACCCCAACAGATGATATATAAATATCCACACACACACACACACACACACATACGAATCGACAATTGCGCCCAGATAACAGAAAAGTACACACACACGTACACACACACACACACGTACACACACACACACACACACACACACACACACGTACACACGTACACACACACACGTCACACATACACTATTCCAAAGACATATTGATGACAATTATGTCTCTACACATTAATAAGAACCCACACACACACACACACACACACACACACACACACACACACACACGCACGCACGCACGCACACAAGCACACACAAGCACAAGCAAGCAAAAATAAACTTTTTGCTATACACAACACATTTGTGAGAGAGACTGATATTCTTGTGATGGCATACAAGAGAGATGTATGCTCAGTATCTTATTTGAGAGTAATGAATCTGTTGTTACCATACAAGAATAAATACTATTGTAGAAAATGGTTATACATGAAGTATTTGGAACCAGCAAATTTTTTTTGTGTTAAAAGAGAAGCATTAAAAAAACTTGCGAGCATTTCTCAAAGTTTATTCTGTGAGACTATAACAATATTCTATGGAAAAAAGATTGATATTTTTTTAATTTTTTTCTTCTAAAATATATTTAAAAAATTACACAGGCCTATAATATACTTAAAATTCATATTAATTATTATTTATTTTCTGAACTTTACAATTAGTTTCCATGGTTAATAGAAAAACAACTGGTTTTATATATGTTTCTCTTACTGTATATTTTATTGAAAATAAATATAATTAGTTAATTCAATTAAAGTTTAATTTATTTATCTACAGTAATTATTTTAGTGATCATACAGTAAAAAAGCTAACTAACATGATTAATCAAAGAAAATTTATGATTTTACATTACCATTTCAGGAATATCAAGAATTGGATTCTCTCAATACAGTATTCTGGTTTTGTATTATAAATAAAATATAGTGTTTCAAGATAAAGTGATTGGAAAAGAACACAACTACATTTTAACTAAAACATCATTTATTTATATAATCTAATTTTAACTGAATATTGGTAATGTTTTTATCAAATAGTTTATATTCTACATTCAAATTTCTTTGATTCTTATTTATCAATATGTTTAAATGATTCATTATTTGAATAAGCATCTAAGCAATGCACTTTGCCTAACATTCAATGAATATTTGCAGCAGTAATTTCAATTTTTTTATCATAGAGAATAGAGTGGAATCTGCAATACTGAAATTTTTACAAATTTCAATTTTAGTGACAGTTGCATTTATCAATGGTCTGAAGAAATTCAGTTTTAATCTTAAAACAATACAATACAGGTAGGTCTCGATTAATGAGAGTTGTAAGCATAAACCAGTCTTACTAACAAAGATCTGTCCCCATTTATGATGTCAATTAACAAATTAATGTTAATTTTCAGTTAGTAAAACTGGATGAGGAGCAGTCCAAGAACAGTCACTTGGCTTTGAAGGGGTGAAATTGTCATATTCTGCTAGCAAGTAAATAGAAAACTTATTAAAAATTTCTCATTGGTTCATTAACTTCGCTTATTAATTCTATCTGTTAAAAATGTCAGATCATCTGTTTCATTAACTTAGCTAACTAGTTCTATCTGGAACTAATTTACTGATTCACTAAAGCTACAATGCTTAATCACAAATTGGACTATCCACTCAATTCTCGACCCAGAATTGGCGGTCAGGCCACACTCAACTTCCGCTTTCGATTCACTATTTTTTTGATTGATTAAAAATTGATAAAAGTTGATTTTTATTTTGGTTTCGATTTGGTGAGTGGAGAATTTTCGCTTTTAAAAAGTATCGAAATGGATAAAAGGAGGAACACTTTTTAATGAGGTATGAGACACAATTCCTGGTAAGTTATTAATTTAGATGATGAACAATGATGTATGAGACGCAATTCCTGGTAAGTTATTAATTTAGATGATGAACAACATGAGATGCAATTCCTGAAAGTTATTAATTTAGATGATGAACAACGATATAAAATATGAAAATAAACATTTCTTAAACAGTTAGTATTGTGTTTATCATTGTGAGGTTGGCTAATGGCCGGAATCTCACAAAGCAAGAACCAAATTACTATATTTTACATATAGTTAATACTTCGAATAGTACGAATTTGAATGGTGTGAGAAATTCATGGGACCCATTATTCGCACTAATCAAGGCCTACCTGTATTTTGCTTAAGTGCTTTTTTTTTATATTTTAAAGTGTTATTCCAAAAAGAATTGTATCTATTATCAATTGCCATAATTTTTTTTTAAATTTAAAGGAGTGCTAATACCTGCAATTACTGTTATTCCCTTCACAATGAAGTGGACAAGTCTAATTACTTATTCATTTCAAGAAAGAAGTTAGGAGGAAGTTCTGTATTACTGTTGATTTAAATAATATATTTTTTAAAATGAATTAATTCTTGGGGTGAAACAATTTTTGTTTTAACTGATGTTTATGAATTATTTTATTTTTGTGTTAACAGCATTCTAATACAATAATAAAGAATGCTTTTTGGTTGGGATCATAAGAATTTTTCATGCTATCCATTTTCATATTAAATGATTTCCACTATAATTAAACTATAGTGGAACTCCTTTTTTTATATTGAAAATTCAAAATGATCAATTTTAGATTTGCTGAAAAAGAGAAGTTATTATATTCAATATTGATCAAAGTTATTTCATTTATTTTGACAATATCTTGGATAAATAATTATCCAATCTGAATGAAATATATATAGAATACTGGAAACCTCTAGAGAATTAATTGTGTTGGTAATTATTGATATTTAATCATATCAAGCAGGAAATAGTGTTTGTCAAAATGATATATGTAAATATCAAATTTAAATGACATTTGTGTATATTATTGGGATCTGATAGAAGATTGAGTGTGCTAAAAATGATAAAAATTGATTTGCTTATTATGCAGATTTTTACCAATTTTAGCAAACACTATTTTCTAGCAGATCCCAATAACATAAACAAATTCATTTCATTTTTGATAAAATTTACATAATATATCATTTTGACAAACAAACATCCTGCCAGATATGATCAAATATCATTTTTTCAATACAACTGATTTTCTAGAGGTTTCCAATATTGTTTATATCATCATCATCATAATCAACTGTTATCAATCCACTGCAGGATGAAGGTCTTCCAAGCAATTTCCAGTTCTTCCTTCTACAGCCTCTCTGTTCCAACACCTTCATGTAAAATTAACAATCTCATCTCTCCATCTGTAATGTGGTCTCTTCCTTGGACATTTTTTATCTCTTGGTATCCAGTGAAGTACTTTAGTTTTCCATCTATTATCATTTATTCTTATATGTCCAGCCCATGTTCACTTCTTTTTTATCTTTTGGATGTCATCTATAACTTTTGTTTGACTCCTTACCCAAGTATTATGTTTTCTGTCTCTTCTAGTTATTCCTAGCATGCATCTTTTCATACTCCTTTGTGTTGTTTACAGCCTTTGAATAACTCTTTTCGTTGGTGTCCAAGTTTCTGATCCATAAGTTAAAACTGGCAAAATACACTGATCAAAAAAGTTTTCTTTTCAAGCAAAGTGGCATTCTTCTTTTTAAAATTAAGTTGTTTCTACCAAAGGCACTCCAAGCTAATTTAAATCTCCTGTTTATTTCTGGCATAAGGTCTCCAACTAGAACAAGTAAGCAGTTGTCCAAGGTAAATACAACTACTGGCTTCCTCTAGAACTATGTTATCTAGTTTTATCTTCTGTTGATCAGCAAAATTATTGTACATGACCTTAGTTTTACTTATGTTCATTTAAGTCCTACTTTCTTGCTTTTTGTGGCCAATCTTTGTATCATATCTTGTAGTTCACTTAGATTCGAAGCAAACAAGATTTTACTTATGTTCATTTAAGTCCTACTTTCTTGCTTTTTGTGGCCAATCTTTGTATCATATTTTGTAGTTCACTTAAATTCGAAGCAAACAAGATTATGTCATCAGCAAATCGTAGATGACAAATATTCTCCATCTATTTTGAGGCTAGTTTCATCCCAATCCATTTTTTTGATTTCTTCTTTAAGAAATGCAGAAAACAGTTTTGGTGAAATAGTATCACCTTGTCTAACACCTTTTCCTATTTTAATTTTCTCACTATATTTATGCAGTCTAATTCTTGCTGGTACTTGACTGTAAATTTTGCTGAAAATATTCAAATTAGATTAAATTTAATCAAGATATTACCTGAAATAAAGATAAATTTATTTGTATTTATTTCAGGTTCAGGACCAAGCTTATTGTAAATGATATGGATCATTTTCAATAAGCTTGGTCTTCTAAGTGTGAATTAACAACACATATGAGTTTTATCTAAATTAAATGATAATTATATGTAAATGATATGGATCATTTTCAATAAGCTTGGTCTTCTAAGTGTGAATTAACAACACACATGAGTTTTATCTAAATTAAATGATAATTAAGTATCATGCTGATGGATAAACTGACAGAAAAACCTAATTCATATGCTCTTTTATTCCATTTAAGAATGTAAAACGTCAATAACAAACAGAACAAGATTATTTGAAGGGGATCAGCCCAGCAGCTTTTAATGACAACCTGGCAAAAACATTCTTCATCTAATAAAAAAAATTTCACTGTAGCAGTAGCGTTAAAGGTTAAGTTGTCAATTAGCATTTATCTAATAAATTTTAAATGGATAACTGGTAGTTAAAGTTAACATGACTTTAATGGGACATTGTAAAATTGGGCCTAAGTATTATAAAATGGCAAATCTTCCATCAAAAAAAAAATTGCTTTATAATTTAACATTTATTTCAGAGGCTTGAACACAACACAATTATTACCATAGACTGTTGATTTTCTTGAAAATCAATATCACATTCACCATAACAGAATATCACCCCTCATTCTGTTTTTGTGATTATCAAATACAGACTATAGACAGGATAGTGAGAAACAAGATATGGATAAACAATGAAAAGTTTTGCAATGTTAATATTTTTTAATAGTGAAAGTGGCAAATTCATATAAAATAAATATGAGTATAGATAAAATTTATAAATATTTATAATTTTTTGTAAAACATGCCAGAGGTTATAAATTAATTTATTATTAATGTTCATTTTATAACATGAAATTAACTTCATAATACATTTATAAAATTTTTAATAAGAATTTTATTTATTCATTCATTCTTAATCTAATAAATGACTGAAGATATATATGATATAATTTTACCTTTTAAATTTTTAGATACAGGAGGTTGTAAACAGTTTGAATGATAACTTTGCTGACAACAATTACAAGATAACATAGTTTTCTGGAAAAAATAAAATTATTTTGTTTATATTAATAACTGTACAGAAATATAATTTAATTTTTAAAATATATTATTAAAATTGAAAAGTATATATTCCATAAATTCACTTTGAAACAATGAGTAAAAGAGGATTATCTATGATACTAAGTCAGTAAAATTTTATTATATCATCATCATCATCATCATCATCAAGAAGCATAAAAATTTCATTTCAGCTATATCCTTGCTAAATATCATTTTCTTTACATACAATCAAATTTCAATAAATTTTTTACTGGCAATGAAAATTTTATTTGAATCACTACAAAACTTCAATATAAATTATCACAATTGATGTTATTCTCATGATTCCAATGTAATCATGAGAAGAACATGTTCTTTTCTGTTCAATCAAATTATTAGTAGGCAAAACAGTTTATTATTTCCTAATAACCCTTACCAAAAGAAAATTTTCAAGGATCAAAAATCTTCCACACTTAGTAAATGAATTTAGTTTATGTTTAATAGCATAAATAAATGAGTAATAGAAATTCCCAGACCTAACTGTTGAATGTATAAACTTCATATTTGGCAAGAAGATAACATTTAAGTCACATCCAAACAAAAAAAATCAAAATTTTATGTTAACAGCTCCAAAACCGAAAATTAAAAACAAAATGTTATTTATAGAAAAAACACAATAGTTCAAACAGCTTATCAGCAAGTAACACTTTTAATAGGAGTAGTGTTACTCACTGATAGGCTGTTTGAACTTTTGTGTTTTTTCTATGGATTCAGTATGAAGCAAGTTGATTTCTACATATTTGAAAATGTTATTTTTCTAGATAGAAGATTTCTAATGAAAAATAAACTTTTCATTAGTAAGATTATTTTTATTGGGTTGATGGAAAATTTTATTTACTAAAAATTACATTTAATCAATATAGTATGTGTCGTTCTGTTTGATGACCTTTCTCCATCTCTTTGATAGCTGCATAATCTGTGCTCATAGAAATTTTGAGGTTTCTGGCAAAAGAACTGATTCAAGTGATTTTTTCAAGTCTTCTAAGGAAGTAAAGTTTTTACCATCTAAGCTGTTTTGAAGCAATCTAAATAAATAGTAGTTGGAGAGTGCAAAGTCAGGATAGTACAGTGTATGGACCAAAACATCCCAGTCAAGTTATAAAAGTTTGTGTCAGATGGCCAAAGACACATTTGGTCTAGCATTGTCTTGATAGAATGCAATGCCCTTTCTGTTGGCTAATTCAGGCCACTTCTGGTTGATTGATCACTTTAATTCACTTAATTGTGAACAGTATTTCTCTGAATTGATGGTCTGGTTTTCAGATAACAGCTCATAATATATGGATTCCCTTCCAGTCTCACCAAATGCATAGCATAACTTTCTTCAGATGTAAAGTGGATTTGTGCTGGTTGAAGGGGCATCTCTGAACTTAGACTATGATATCTTACACTTAACATTATTATCCACAATCCATTTTTCATCACCTATAACCATCTGCTTTAAAAATGGATCAATTTCATTGTGCTTCAATAGAGAATGGTAAGCAGAAATTTGGTCTATCAAATTTTTCTCTGTTAACTCATGCAGCACCCATACATTGGCCTTGCTAACCATTTCACGTTGATGCAATTGCCTTGACACTGTTGACTGGGAGATTCTGAAAATTTCTCTGACCTCGAGTTGTTCTATGCCGATCAATTAGTGCCAATATTTCGTTGCCATCAGCCTCAGCCAGTCATTCAGAACATGGTGCATTGCTAAAATTAAAATTGTTTTCACGAAACTTTCTGAACCACTTATGGCATGTGAAGTCATCAATGGCATCCTCACCATACACAGCATATACCTTCTTTTATGTCTGCAAAGCATTCTTGTCTTTTCAGAAATAAAAAAGCATATGTCAAAAATGCTCCTTATTTTCTGCTATTTTTAATGCTTAACCCGGCAGTGATATCGTGTTTACTTGACGGTGTCGGGTTTCATGCAGGGTGTGAGCCAGAGTTTTTATTAAAAAATGTTCGCTATTTTTTTAATCTACATACTCTGATTGAATTAAAAGTTTTTATTTCTGACAAGTCTCTACTCTATAATGCAAAAAACAAAATCATTTTTCTACATTATGTAATTCAAATTATGTAAATAAACAGAGAGATTGCATTTCAGACAGCTCTAAATCTTTTCCCGATGTCAAAACAAATGTGTTCCTATTTCGTTTGTAAATAGAACGGCATTCTCACAATACACAGCATATACTCTTCAATTATATCTTGGACTACCTCAGCTTACAAGAGATACCTACAATGGCTCTTGTAAGCTGAGGTAGTCCAAGGTCATTTGGAGGTGGTGCATCAATGGGAGTGGCTTGCGAACAAGGGCAATAAAATATGACCTCCAGAAGCATTCTCCAGTTTCAATGGCTATTAATCATCTAGTGTTTCTGGGTGAGAATTCCTTCCCGCCCGTTCCCAGGAATTTTTTTCATTTTCCCATTCCCGAATCCCAACAAACTTTTCTCGGGAAATCGGGAAAATTGGCTCCTAGAACCCAGTAATCCCTATAATGGGAAATAAAAGTATTATTAACAATATATCTTTTAGAAATTTTTCTTATTTATCGCTATCTAAAGTTACATTGTGTTACAATATTATATGCCACTAGAAATTGTGCGACACCAGAATCAAATAGCACATAACTAGCTAATTTTAGCTCTTTTAAATCAAGCATATTTGATTGAGAAGAACAGAAAACACTTTGTGTTTACACAGAAAAATATTTATTTTCACAACCCAAGATTTGATTACAAAATCATCTTCAGGTGAACTAACTAATGAAATCTAAAGTAGCTTTCCTTAATATGCTGTGAAAATAAATATTTCTCTGTGTAAACACAAACTATTTCTGTTTTCCATGATAAATAGTTTCCATAAAGTAACTGCTGATACTATCAACCACATTCGATCAGTTTGTTCGTGACTGATGATTGTGATGTATGTTAATATATTGTGATATATATACGTAAAATCTCACTGTATATAACAAAGAACTATATAAGCACTATTAGCAAATTAACCTTTTATTGGCACATAATGTTTTCAGACAATATTCAGTCCCTCTTCAGTATGCCTATCTTTTAGTGAAGATTACAAAAGTTATTAATTTAAAACATAACAAACGTTCCACTAACCACTTTTGTAATCTTCACTAAAAGATAAGATGAAGAGGGACTGAATATTATCCGAAAACGTTATGTGCCAATAAAAGTTTTTGTTACCTTGCTAATAGTGCTTATACAGTTCTTCGTTATATGCAAAAAACAAGTGGTCGTATATACTATCTCACTGTATACTTACTATAAGTTTAGTTAAATAAAGTTTGCATTAGTTACATTGTTTATATTTTGAGAAAACCTGAAATGTAACAGAAATCTACTCAAAATGATACCGTAGTGACCGTTGTTTAGCTCTCAGATCAAGATATGCACTAGTCATGAAATTCCAGTCTATCTCCATTTAGGAAATTTTATTTACTCATTTTTTGCATCGACCTTTTATGTATAGGAGTCTCGAAACCTCTGAAAGATTGTGCTGGATCCACAGACCTCGTTTGCCCCATCTTCTCTACGGCTTTTATTAGTATTTAATATTATACCCATTATTACAGATGATCAACGAAAATTAAATAAAAAAGATTATTTCGAGAATTCTTGAAAATTCTCGGGAAATACGATTTTCCCGTTCTTGATTCCCGAAGGTTCCAAAATGTCGGGAATTTGGAAACACTAATCATATATTATTTAAAGATTTTATTTACTCATTTTTTGCATCGACCTTTTATGTATAGGAGTCTCAAAACCTCTGAAAGATTGTGCTGGATCCACAGACCTCGTTTGCCCCATCTTCTCTACGGCTTTTATTAGTATTTAATATTATACCCATTATTACAGATGATCAACGAAAATTAAATAAAAAAGATTATTTCGAGAATTCTTGAAAATTCTCGGGAAATATGATTTCCCGTTCTTGATTCCCGAAGGTTCCAAAATGTCGGGAATTTGGAAACACTAATCATATATTATTTAAAGTTAACCTCATATTCTAATTTTATCATGTTCTCTGATATGTTTTTATGCATATTTTGTAAAAATTTCAACCAAAGAGAAATTCTTTTTGTTTTATGAATTTTTTTTTATCGGATTTATAATATGCAAATTATGGGGATAAACAGATTCAAAAATTCGTTTTTTCATTACTGTTAATGATGATACAGTAATTTATGTTTTTTCTTATAGAGAATGATTGAGTGTATATTAAACATTATATATTTTGATACTGGGGTCAGAATTTATGATGTAAGGGTACGTCATTTCTGACTAGAACTAAAGGATTTCTTCAAGTATTATTTATTAATTTATCTTCTAATATTCACTTTTTAATTGTATAATTAAACATTAAACAATTTCTATTAGAAATGTTATGGAATCTTTAATAAATTTATTATTATAATTAAAAGATATATATAGTCATGTGCAGTAATGTTAAATCATTATTCATAATTTAATAAGGAGCTTCTAGAGAACCTAGCTCTTTATTAAATTAGAGTCTAAAATTATAATTAATAATTAGGACTATAATTTTTAATTAATTTTTTTAAATTGAAAATCTGATCCATTCAAAGTCAAATTAGGAAAGTTATGTTAATAATTGTTTCAATTTTATGTTAACAGTATAGTTATATAATGTATGTATATAGAAAGAAATTTTAATTAATTTTTTTAAATTGAAAATCTGATCCATTCAAAGTCAAATTAGGAAAGTTAACATAAAATTGAAACAATTATTAACATAACAGTATAGTTATATAATGTATGTATATAGAAAGAACTCTCTATAAGCATACATACATTAGGAAGGTACAAAGAATAAGTTGGAAGAACCATGAGAAATTTGGAAATCAGGTTTATAGAACATAAAGCTACTTAACAATCAGGGAAGCAAGATACAGCATTAGCAATTAGAGTGTATGACATATCCATTTCCTGGGATAGAGCCCACATGGTGAGATCATTTTCTAGACGTTTACGTGCAAATATAGCAAAAGCTATTGAAGTTGAGAAGCAGAGGATGAAAACTATCATCATAAATGATATCATCATAGAAGAGCTCCCAATGTTATAGTGCTGGTGTGCAAAAAACAATCTCTGATAGCTGAAGTTACATAACTCAACCTATTAAGTGGATTATTGATATATTACGTAAGAGAGTTATGAAAACAAGGCCCACTTGAATGACCTTAACGTACTGTGCAGTACCCATTTTATAATGTAGACAAGATTCAATTTGTATTTTCGAATAAACTATTAAGCAGGCTTATCCACAAAGGCATTTAAGATTTTGCTACAGTTTTCAACATCATATTTGTATAAGCTACGCTTTTCAATATTAATGAACATAAAAACTAAAAAATGCTAAAAAGACTTAGGAATACTGAAGAAATGAGGGTAGCTTTATCACATATTAGACCTGGCACTGCTCAAATCTGCAAAAGACAATTAGCTCAGGCATTTAAACTTGATTTAAAAATGTTCCATTTTTCTAAAAGAGTTAGTTACAGTTCTTAAGATTATATGTTTTTTAAATCATTGTTTTTTACTGTTATTTAATGTGTAATGTATAATTTTTAGTAAAATACATGTCCATACATATTTTTGTTATTTGTTTTATGATCTTAGTGATATAGTGTTCCGCAAAGTTTCTTTACAATCAAAAGTGGTCCATGACTTTGAAAAGGTTAAGAACCACTGCTTTATACTATTGATTCCTATGAAAAAACTGATTTACAACTTATATGATTTCTGACATATATGATGCTTTTCCAAATTAATTAGGAACATAAGTTGGGGATTGACTGTATTGCCTATTTTAATGAAATTAAGCAATATTTTGGCATTATGTGTAATACATTTTTTTATTTTAATATTTTATAGTTATAGTTTTTAGTTTAATATTTTATATAAAAAGTTTCAATAATTAACTTCATTTCAACGAATAATTGGAATAACATGAATATAATAATCTAGAATATAGAGAAAGAAGAAAAACAAAAAACTATTTTCCAAAAAAATATTCAGTCATATAAATTTTTGTAAAAACCTAAAAAAATAAAAAATTTCAGCCAGAAAGTGTTTAGGAATCATCATCAGAAACTAATTATGCTCCTTTTTCAAAAATCCTAACAACAACTGTAATAAACCAATTAGGACTAGCTAAATTACAGTTTTAAAATTCTGTTTGTTCGTTCTTGCATATCATGTCAATAACCATAGTTTAATATTTTATATAAAAAGTTTCAATAATTAACTTCATTTCAACGAATAATTGGAATAACATGAATATAATAATCTAGAATATGGAGAAAGAAGAAAAACAAAAAACTATTTTCCAAAAAAATATTCAGTCATATAAATTTTTGTAAAAACCTAAAAAAATAAAAAATTTCAGCCAGAAAGTGTTTAGGAATCATCATCAGAAACTAATTATGCTCCTTTTTCAAAAATCCTAACAACAACTGTAATAAACCAATTAGGACTGGCTAAATTACAGTTTTAAAATTCTGTTTGTTCGTTCTGGCATATCATGTCAATAGCCACAAGATAAATGACTTTCAGAGGCTTATGCAGTCAATAACATGCAACAAGTTAAAATCATCAAAATGTGTTTTTTACTTTAAACTTTTAATATAAATAAGTTATATGTAAAAATATAACATCTTTTACAGAAAGCTATTATAATGTCTTTTTTTTTCTAAAAATCAGAATGCATGTCAGAACAACAAACTTATTTTTTGAATTAAAAATATTTTCAATTCAAAAAATAAGTTTTTAAGCAATGAAATTTTATAAGGTAATTACAAAAACAAGGTGAAATCATTATGAGAGGAAATAAGATAATTTTATAACTTATAAAATCAAAAAAGTAAATATATACCATATTATCTCTTCTATTACATATTCTACAAGATCTACATTCTGTACATTGCCACCTGCTATTTAACAATCGGGCTGCTAATTCTGGTGAATAACTTAAACATGATGGATGTGCTATAATAAAAATAATTTTTTTATTCCTTCAATATAAAAAATATATATACAGATAGGCCTCGATTAGCACGACTTCGATTAGCGTGACTTAAAAAATTGATACCGTTATTCAGTTAGCGCG